>VSWD01000002.1:48417610-48435701 GCA_033119305.1 Pinctada imbricata
ATGAGATAATCGTAGTAAAAGCGTAGTAAATGAGCTCAGTCCGGTAGGTAAAATGAATAGCTCGGTAGGTAAAATGAGATTAATCGTAGTAATGCGATAATCGGAGTAATGTTAGTCGGTCGGTAAATGAGTAATCGGTAGGTTAAAATGAGATACTCGGTAGGTAAAATGAGATAGTCGGTAGGTAAAATGAGACACTCGGTAGGTAAAATGAGACACTCGGTAGGTAAAATGAGACACTCGGTATTTAAAATGAGATAGTCGGTAGGTAAAATGAGATAGTCGGTAGGTAAAATGAGATAATCGGTAGGTTGGAATTTTTTTTGAAAGACGTTGTCAAGGGATAGAGGCATTGTTTATTGTCTGGTTGGAGATCCCCTCCCTTCATGTATAAAAAGAGAATTAATTCGCTGATTTCAAAAGGGGAGGCATACCCCATAAAATATTCACTGACAGGGGTTATTCATTTTACCCAATTTAATGCATAAAGAGTATTTACCCTTAACATCAATCCTGGATCTGCTCCTGGAATTAAAACTGAAACTCGGAAGGGGTGGTATGGGTCTCTGTTGATTATTACCATTCTTTTTTTGCTAATATAACAGTCTTCATGAAAACTTATTTGACCACTAGCCAGCCGGGCTAGTTGAGTGCCAAAATCTACTAGCCACCCAAAATTTTCTCTAGCCATTTAAAAAAAAAAAAAACCGCTATAAAGACCCATCGTTTCTTCAGCTAGGTCCGTTGAGTAGGCAAAAATTCACACAAATATAGAGTATACATAAAATCGAAAAAAGTTAAACCACCACCCGATCATTTCTCTGGCAGATGTCAGCTACGCCATTATCAATAGACTCAATTTTACAATGAATGCATGATATTGTTTGTATAAATATAATTTCAAATACGCTTTTGTCTGCAGAAAACGGACGGAGAAAAAAAAAGAACTTATTTGAATCATACTCGCCGGCCGTTGCTTGCGGCGCTTGGCCAATAGTTATAAAATTTTCGTAAGAATTTCTTCATCTCAGCAGCGACGTATATATTAGGGCTGGGCCGATACCACCATTGACCGATCTGATACGTATCACGATACTAGCCTCGCGATACGATACGTATCACAATACTTTATATATAGAAGATGAAAATGAACAGATTTATTCCAAGAACAACACAAAAAGGTAAATAAACCATAACTTCTTTCTGAAGTTAAACCATTAAATGTCTTCTTTGTAATGGTATCATTTGAGAGTCAGTTTAATCAGTTTTAAGTCTTCAAAGAGTCAAACAAATCATGCTACAAGATGGTGCCGATCGATGTGTTTTTGCATGTTTGTTGTGTTTCCTGTGTACTTCAATACGGCATCACATAGCTTGCAAATAACATGCTTTTTGTCTTGCCGTCTTACTCCATTTGATTCGTACACCGGCATGCCAAAATTCTCCCAAATGGCAGATTTACTGCCGATTGGGGACACCAACTTCACCCATTCCCCCTCTGCCATAGTTTCACTTTCGATTCTCAGAAATTACGGCTAAATACGGAAGCGGACAAAAAATATGAAAAAAACAAATCCGTATTTATTCGGTAGCGGATATCGATACGATAGCACATGTATCGATCCTCGTATCGTGAATTGAAAAATCGCGATGCATCGGTGTATCAGCCCAGCCCTAGTATATATATATATATTTTATATACATCCCTGATCTCAGTGTTCAGTCGAGATTTTTGAAATTATTAGATATATAATTGAACATGTTATACTCAGTACCGTAGAATAACCCGTCACGCCGCGCTGAAATCAATGCACCGTTGTTACGGGAATATTTATCTTGTATCTTAGGACAATATTTTAAAAAACATATTTTACAGGAAAACCTTATTATATTTCATTTGAAACATGTTCATTAACATATACATTTCATACTTAACCAGCGATAAAAGTTGAGACGCAACGTGTACTTTTATGGAAAGAAGGCGGCGATATTACCCCAAGTATAAGATGAGAAATCGCCAGCCGTCGGCCCTTAATCAGAACACTGCATTTCATTAAAAGTCACTAGCCAGTCGGGCTAGTTCAGCATCAAATTTTGGTAGCCCGAGGAAATATTTGGTAGCCATGGCGGTCGGGCTAGTGAGTTTTCACGAAGATTGATATAAATATATATGTACTATACACCCCCCCTCCCTCCCCAAATTATAATAATGTCATAGTTATCTTGACAGTGTTTTGAATATTTTCGCTGACATGGTCGTCATTACACTTTTTATACAGACATAATCTCAGACAGTGCATGCATTTTATATATTGTTTGAAATGTGTTCAGATCAGCGTCCATATGAGTGTTCTGAAGGAATTTTCCTCATGCTTGGATGGTGAAGAAATTATAGAGGTAGCAAATTTGGTTGAATTATATAGATACTTTTTTCCGCCATTTTTTTTTCCATCATGATACTTTATATATTATGAGGTGAATATCTCGCTTCACCATCGCCACCTTGAGAAGTGAAAATTATATGTTTAATTTGTACCACATACATGTCTCAAAACAGAAAAAAAAAAGTTTTGCAAAAATTTTTGTTGTGTCACCTGCCTGATTAAATGTCCAGTAAGTTATACTACAAGATAATCACTTTAATCCCATAGACCTCCCAACATGTGAAACGGATTAAACCTACCTGGTAATCAGGTAGAAAGTACACGTACTCACTGTAATTTATTCTGAAGTACTTCTTTGTTCAGAGCTTATGTGAAAGTAACGAGTCTGAGACGCACGACTTTCAAGAATATTTAAAAATTCAATTTTGTGAAGGCAGTATGGGGAAAATGTCAGTATTGGGGGAAATGTCAGTGATGGGCAAATGTCATTATGGGGGAAATGTCAGTATTGGGGAAAATGGCAGTATGGGGGAAAATGGCAGTATGGGGGAAATGTCAGTATTGGGCAAATGTCAATGTGGGGGAAATGTCAGTACTGGGGAAATGTCAGTATTGGGGAAATGTCCGAATGGGGGAAATGTTAGCATTGGGGAAATGTCAGTATTGGGGAAAATAAAAGTACGTAGGAAATATCAGTATTGGGCAAATGTCAATGTGGGGGAAATGTCAGTATTGGGGAAATGTCAGTATGGGGGAAATGTTAGTATTGGGGAAAATGGCAGTATGGAGGAAATTTCAGTATAAGGGAAAATGGCAGTACGGGGGAAAAGGCAGCATGAGGGAAATGTCAGAATAGGGGAAATGTAAGTATTGGGGAAAATGGCAGTATGTAGGAATTGGGAAAATGGCAGTATTGAGGAAATGTCAGTATTCACTTTTGGGAAAAATGGCATGATGGGGAAATGGTAGTATAAGGGAAATGGCAGTATGGGGCAAATGTCAGTTTGGGAAAATTGCAGTATGGGGGAAATGTCAGTGTAGGAAAATTGCAGTATGGGGAAATGTCAGTGTGGGAAAATGGCAGTATGGATGAAATGGGACTACTGGGGAAATGTCAGTATGGGTGAAATTTCAGTATTAGGGAAATGTCTGTATGGGGGAAATTTCAGTATGGGGGAAATGTCAGTATTGGGGGAAATGGCAGTATTGGGGAAATGTCAGTATTCACTATTGGGGAAAATGGCAGTATGAGGGAAATGGTAGTATGAGGGAAATGGCAGTATGGGGGAAATGTCAGTATGGGGGGAAATGTCAGTACGGGGAAAAATGACAGTATTGGGGAAAATGGCATTATGTAGGAAATGCCAGTATTTGGAAATGTCAGTATAAAAGAAATGTCAGTATGGGGAAAATTGCAGTATTTATGATCTGATATCAATGAAACTTCACTCAGTGATAGCCCATTGGCCAAAGGTAAGCACCAATTATTTTGGGTTCAATAGGTCAGAGATCAAGGTCATTTTGGGGCTAAAAATAGCATTTTATTGAAGAAATACTTTAAAATTCAAGAAAAACTCTTGTTTTGACCGAAAAATTCTTTAATTTTCTATATTCGATATGATAAATACATTTTCTTTTAAAAATATATCTGGTTTTATCATCTTTTAAAGAACAATTTAGAAATTGATCGACGTAGAAGTGGGGAAAAAGGGGGGGGGGGGGTTAATACATGCACCAAAATGTTTACGCTGCAAGTATAGGCTGAACTGTAAACCATAGGATCTTCAAACTTTCCATGTCGAAGGTCCTCAACAGAGGAATAATGTTCAAGATCGGAATCAAAGATCATAAACATTTGGATCCATTAAAATTTTGAAAATATTTTGAAAATGTTTTAAAAATCATAAAATGTCTATTTATTTTCAAGATTACGGGGTCTTTCGGAATACATGCAACTCGAGTGTTTGGGGAACAAATGTACCGTTTGCTATAGGTTATTATAAGCAATAAATAAAGCCTGAACCATCTTGTTACAAAGAATATACAAATTATAAAGAAATTCTTATTTACAATTCAAGGGTAATGGTACATCCTTGGTATTAAGAAAAAGGTTAAACAAATATGTCAAGGTCACAAAAGTATCCAGAGAAAAAAAAAAACAATAAAACTGCTGAGTGCTTCATGGACACTGCAATTTCTATACCACAATTTCTATTTTTTGAGTGTCCCTTTTAAAAGTTCAACTTCTCATTTCAAAAGTAGCATATATAGTGTTGTAACCTTGCAATCGTCTTTCTAGGCGAAGTTCAAATATCTCGACCTTTTGTTTACATGCTAAAGAGCACGCCCCTATCTAAATGTAAACCTACATATTTGATGTGTAATTCTGGTTTTATTGAAGGAGTTACTGCCCTGGGAAATATTATGACTACCAGCGGGGCATTCGTGTCGCACCGGCACCCCATGTATGCCTATAGGTTTTTTTTTTTTTATAGAAAATGTCAAATATCAAGGTCAAAGAGGAAAAATCATGACCAAAATTGTCACAAGTATGAATCTAAATATACATGATTATATCACATACAAACTGAATCTAAAGTTACCAGTCAAAAGAAATGACCAGGTTAATTCCTTGCGTGAGAAAAAATAAACATACGAAAACACGGACAGATGGAGTGACTAAAATGTCGCCAAAGTATACAGGTAGACAGAAGTAACGAAATGAGATGTAGTACAAATGTATGTACGTAGCTATATACAGAGAAATAATTTTGGAATCAAATAATTTGTTTTATAAATATGGGTAACTGTTGCGTAGTTTAGACAAATCGTATAAAAAAATCGATAAACATTCTAGCCATTAAACTTATATTTAATAACATGACATATTTTCCTTCGAAGGTATTTTCATCCTTATTTCATGGGGGGGGGGGGTTAATCTGGAATTATCCCATTGATGAAATATTATGTTTTAACCGGCTTAATTGATGCAAAAATATATATGATAAATATTGCGTTTTCATTATTACCAATATTATCATACATACGATTTATAGCAAGTCTTCTAATTAGGATTTGATTTCAACTTAGAGAACAGTGTTTAACAATCGTTCTTACGAAAAAAAAAAAAAAAGAATCCGTAACTCTCAACATTGTATTATGTTTTCTCATATCATTTTTACGTACTAAATATAAATTCAGAAACAAAGCTTCTCTAAATATGGCTAGAAAGAAAAACTACGCGATCAAAAGTTACGAATTTTCTTGAAATCTTTCGTAAGAATTTTTGTGAAACAGAGTGCTGGCCTATAGTTTTGCAAAAAAAATAACAAATTACGCGTAATTTAACATTTATAATGAGAGATTCCAAAGGGGAATGATCATAACCATCCTGACTCCATGGCGGCTCCCACAATTTTGCTATTCCATGCATTTTTTTTTTCATTTATTGCATACTGCAGTAAAGTTCTTTAAACTCACCTACGGATTTTACACACAGGTAATTCCTTTGTGACCCCTCGACTCTCGATCGTAACTCTAAAATTAGAGGGGTTCGAGCATGTGCACGAGTCTTCACTTATATCTTCAAATATTCATTTGCCCAACCAAAAAATTAAGTAGCTTATTGGCTTCTATGAGAGGAGTGCAGCACTCTCAGACGCGTAGCTACCACGTAAGCAAATAAGCCCGGGCTTGCACATCAGCTCGGCCGTATCAATTTTTTTGTAATTGCATGAGAGAGAGAGAGAGAGAGAGGGGGGGGGGGGGGAATTTCGACAAATCAAAGAGTGTATGGACATGGACTAGACTATTAGTATTATAAGACGGGCACCAGTAGTCTAGACGGTAACAAGAAAACGTCAATCGTTGATAGCCCATTTCATTTCGAGGCTATGAACTCTTTTTTATAATCAGACAGCCATCTTGTTATACCTTGTTGAGCAACTCATACGAATTCAATCACACTGCATGTACGACTTTTAAAAGAAAAATAAATGAAAACGATAGAGAAAGTGTGTGTATTGTCCTTGGTCAATCCATATGCAATAAAATCCAACTGCATAAAATTTCTTTGTTCTTGTACTCTAGTTTTGGTCGTGAAACACGGGAGTGATCATTGTCAGCGTCATATTTGACCATTATTTCAGACACAGAAGCTATGTAATGTTTTCAGAATACCTTCACTCAGTATCTTGGTTCTACGTCTGCAAGAACCATACATTTTCTAGGGCTCTGATTATCTTAAATCGTTTCCCGTCGGGAAGTGCTTAAGGATTCTCGACCTTTGAATGATTTAGAAAAAAAAGAAGATTCATATCATGTTGATAACTTTAAAAAAAAAATAGAACCCCCCCCCCCCCCACCCCCTAAAAATTTTGGACCATGTTAAAGTATCGAAACTTATCATGCCTATTTTATTTCTGGTTTTTACACAGATTCAAAACATATATATTCCATTATCAAACTATGCCGTCTACCCCCAGTGATACATGTGTCAAAATCTAGGTCACGTACTTGCACTTCAAAGACGTGTGACGAAGTAAGTCGATCACGCGTCACACCAGACGAAGTTCAAGGACGAACTATACTGTCTGTGCTGCTGTCTGCAGAAAGGTCCCATGTTTGCATATGCGAATTCATACATTAGTGGATCAAATATTCAATATTCCGGATGAGGATTTGATCCATTTCAGGGATGAAAATTCGTTGAAATTTTCAGGGGCTAAGTGGGCTCCCAAGTCAAAAAATTTAGGCGCCCACATCAAAAACAATTAGCCCACATCAAAACGTTGTATTTTTAAATTTAAGCCCCCCCCCCCCCTCTCTCCTTCCCAGTATCAAGTCATGGCCATCGTACAGGAACACGTGTACCGAGTATGAAATTAACGCCAACAAGTTAAAAGTCATGTTTGTAAAACATTAATGCCCCCCTACCCCTTCTGTGATTAAAGTCTGTCACAACTTTATACTTGCATCGATACAACCTATGGGGGTATAAAGTAACAGTTTCATTTCAATATGTAACTCCACTCAAGAGATATTGAACAGAAACCCTTAAGTTTTGGTATTTTTCAAAGTGCAAGGGGCATAACTCTGTCCAAATTTTTTTGATCGGACCTAAATA
Source organism: Pinctada imbricata (assembly GCA_033119305.1). Taxonomy (NCBI): domain Eukaryota; kingdom Metazoa; phylum Mollusca; class Bivalvia; order Pterioida; family Pteriidae; genus Pinctada; species Pinctada imbricata. The sequence goes on from VSWD01000002.1 coordinate 48,425,120, forward strand.
TGAACTTGACCTAGATTTTCATTTGATGTGTCTGTATACAAAATTTCATTTTTATATGTAACTCCACTCAAGAGATATTGAACGGAAACCCTGAAATTTTGGTATTTTTCGAAGTGCAAGAGGCATTACTCTGTCAAAATTTTGTTGTTTGGACCCAAATAAAAACTTGACCTAGATTGTCATTTGATGTATCCATATACAAAATTTCATTTCAATATGTAACTCCACTCAAGAGATATTGAACGAAACCCTGAAATTTTGGGGTTTTTTTTTCGAAGTGCAAGGGGCATAACTCTGTCAAAATTTTGTTGATTGGACCCAAATTAAAACTTGACCTAGATTGTCATTTGATGTATCCGTATACAAAATTTCATTTCAATATGTAACTCCACTCAAGAGATATTGAACGGAAACCCTGAAATTTTGGTTTTTTTCGAAGTGCAAGGGGCATAACTCTGTCAAAATTTTTTCGATCGGACCTTAATACGAACTTGACCTGGATTTTCATTTGATGTGTCTGTATACAAAATTTCATTTCAATATGTAACTCCATTCAAGAGATATTGAACGGAAACCCTGAAATTTTGGTATTTTTCGAAATGCAAGGGGCATAGCTCTGTCAAAATTTTTTTGATCGGACCTTAATATGAACTTGACCTGGATTATTATTTGATGTGTCTGTATACAAAATTTCATTTCAATATGTAACTCCATTCAAGAGATATTGAACGGAAACCCTAAAATTTTGGTATTTTTCGAAATGCAAGGGGCATAACTCTGTCAAAATTTTGTTGATCGGACCCAAATATGAACTTGACCTAGATTTTTATTTGATGTGTCTGTATACAAAATTTCATTTCAATATGTAACTCCATTCAAGAGATATTGAACGGAAACCCTGAAATTTTGGTATTTTTCGAAATGCAAGGGGCATAACTCTGTCAAAATTTTTTCGATCGGACCCAAATATGAACTTGACCTAGATTTTTGTTTGATGTGTCTGTATACCAAATTTCATTTCAATATGTGAATCCATTCCAGAGATATTGAACGGAAACTGATGTCGCGGACCGACCGACAGACCGACCGACCAACCGACCGACCGACAGCGGCAAGCCTATATGTCCCCTCTTCTTCGAAGGGGGGCATAAAAATGAGAGAGAGACTGGTGTACATGTTGATCTACATGGACTGTTTTTTTTTTTTTTGACAACTTTGAACGATAATTGCAGGTTGTCAGTCGTTTGAGGTCAGCGCTCTATCTTTTCATCAAATCAGTTTGAGTAATTTTTCCGCGTAAATTTCACTTACGATTATAGATGTTTCTATATTTTAAATATCAAAGTAGGGTTTTTATTTCGGTCATCTCAAGCACCTTTAAATAAATCAATGAATGCAGGTAAATCCAGTTATAAAATTAACATAAAAATATTACGTCTCCAGACAGTGACATTGCGCGCTTTTGGAAACGTTAGATGAAGTTTTTGTATACTGATTTAAAATGAGGATACGTTTTTACAAGGGAATAAGGGAGATCGACAATCATTCATTTTCTACGAGAAAGCGAACCGAAAATGTGTCAAATACCCATGAGTTTTTGTTTCACAATGTGAGTTACGGCGACTACGAAACAAGAAAAAAATTATGATAAGAATTTTACCGTTACAGTCGTCAAGTGGGCGATCAGTAAAAAACATTTTTGGTAGTCCACACTGAATTTTCAGTCGCATTGGCGAGTGGGCGAGTGCTTATTTGCATCCCTGCATTTGTGTAATAAATCAACAGGGAAATTATCTTTGCTTCTAATGGAAACATAATACAAGAAATATTTCGAGTAGATCTATCAGCGAATCTTGAGCCATGTTGTTTAGGTAAGTCGTGTACCGTTCCAGTAAATTACCTTTTCCGTGGCTGTTCTCCATTTTTGCATTACTAATGTACTTCAAGAAGAAACGGGTGATTTTACCGAAGTTGAGCTACCCACAATATCATGTAAATTTCGTGTCATAAGGCATTAAAAATCCAGCGTACTGCAATTTTATTTTCTTGTCATGTCATTTCTACAAAGAATATGTACACAGATATTGTATTGCACTATTATACTTGAACAGTACATGCGATTTGGGCTGAAAGACGAAATGACGTAAAGTGTAAATGGGACGGATAGTACTTACGTCGTAACGTCGTATCTAAGATGCGCGGAAAGTTCGAAAATCAAAGTAGCGCGCATCTTCTCTACTCGTGGGTATTTTCACTAACATTTACTCGGACTAACTCAAATTAAAAAGTATTGGGAGATCCATAAAAATATATTGTCCCGTTTATCCAGGATTTATAAGCCCATATCCACAATCTAGCGATTTAACACAGAACTAGTCTGCAACTTCCGCCGAAATTGAAAGTACAAATTCGTGACGTCAGAAGTGTGTATACACTACACATTCACACGATGACGTAATGTAAAATATAGTTCACCTGTCTCTTTGTTTATTTGGTACTTTTATAAATATTTTTCGTTTTAACCATTTTCAAAGTATATTACATGTAGACATCAGTGTTTTTAAAAGACCTGTACATATTCATTGGCGGATCCATCCAGGTGGAGGAGGGGGGGGGGGGGGTGGTTCTTCCCCATTCCTGGGAAGACATACATGAATACGGAAAATATTAAATAATGAAGGGAGGATGAGAAATCGAAACTTTATAGGATATGGAATCCAAAGTAAAGCCTTTCCTAACTGTCTAGATGGGATCTCAAATTGATATTCTAATCAACTTATCATAGTTGGATCGGGGGGGGGGGGGGGGGGGCGCAAAAATTAAATGTTGTCTGCTAGCTCCGCTCAACGCGGATTTCAGGGAAAAAACTGACTTTCTTGAAATTCAACACCGGAAGAAGTGATCATGTAATGTATACTATATCGTAAAAAATGCAATTCTAATCGGAAAGTAACGAGCGTTCTTCGTCTTCGTCAACTATCTCAGTGCGAGAGAGAGAGAAACATTTTCATTTCCGGGGTACATTAGAAGAATTCAAGACAGACTTAATTTATAAATGATACTATATATCCTCTCCAAAAGAATATGATCACCGTGTTTCCCAGAACAGTAAGAAAATAGATATCCGGAATACATATACAAGTATTTGATATGGTATCTTGTTTATGATTATCAATTATATTTCTTTTTTCGAAATTCAGTCGCAACTCCTTCCGCAGTTAAATTTACGTCCCCAACCCAATCTATCGAAAAATTTGTAAACATGTAACAGGTTATGCTCGGCATATTGAAAACTGAAGTTCTTACGTATTTCGATGTTCCACACGGATCCGTTTGATGAAACATTTGATGGACATTTATTTGTTGATATTCATTAAAAAAATTGTTTTACACAACAACAATCATCAAACATCGTATCGTTATTTATGAGGGGGGGGGGGGGGGCATCTGGAGACGAGAGTTATGTCTATAAGTTCGGGTGGGAGGGGGGAGGTAATATTTTTCTTTAACAGTTGTTGCATACTGACTCTTGTCGGTACTTGGGGCTGTATATATGTAAAAAGAAATCTAGTTTGTATATTTCCTTCTTTCTTTCTTTTTTTCTCCGCTCACAAAAATAAGTACATTGAACATGTCGATGACTTGCGGGGTAGCGCAGTGGTAGCGCGCTCGCTTCTCATCTCTAAGGTCCCGAGATCGAGTCTCATATTCGGCAAAGGGTCTTATATGGGATGGTAGGTCCCCCCCCCCCCCACCCAGGCCTCTGCAGGAGGGTTTATTCCGTTAAGATTTCTTTAATAGAGCTACAGTCAAAATAAAACAAGTACTGTGTATTTTAAGCTTTAAAGAGGTAATGCTTAAGACATTAGGGGTATAAAACTCAACTTCCGATTGTTTTGATAAAAGAAAAGTTAAATTCCATGAAATTGACCGAAGATGTACGATTTTCGACAGTGTTCAGGACCATATATTTTCATGAGGAGTTGAACGAAACAATTTAAAAATATCAAATATCCTTGGCAACGAACCGGTTAATGACGTCATTTTAAACAGAGATTAATCTCACGTCGAAGTAAAAATATCAGCCGCAGGCAACTTAGGAGCAATTTAAATCAATGGCAAAACGTCACTTTATTTACTTTACTGATATAGCTGCCGTCAACTTAATCCGCAACCCGCTGTGAACACGGTCATATTGTGAATTTCAATCAATGAAATCATTCTATTTTTGTGGGGGATTATCGGTGACATGGTCAATGTAACATTAGTACATGTAGTTGGCTTCAACATAGACACCATACAAGTCCAAGTAGAATATGGGAAAGGTAAAGTTAAAAAATTCAATATTTCTGATAAAGTATGTACGTTAGAAGAACTAAAATGTGACATTCAAGGCAAAATAGTTGCCCTGTTTAACAAAGAGTTTTGTATACAATACCTAGATGTTCAGGATAACTGGATTATTGCTATAAGTGATACATGTATCCAAGGGGCATTTAGATGTTCACGTCAGATAACTGGGACCTCAATGAAGCTTATAACATTTTACGGATTTTCTCATCAAGTGTAAAATGTCGTTTCTGTTGAAAAATTATCCAACCTACCCCCTAAAAACTATTTGAAATCGATTCGGGAACGAATTCTGGAACTCAGGAATGTAGCGGTAGAGAAACTTCCGTTGTGACATCCGCTGTTGTGCAAAGCGGTGTTTCCGATGGTGACTTCCGACCATCTCGAGATATATATATATATATAACACCTTTGTAACTTCTAATGACCGAATTAGAGGATGGTCGTCACGTTAAAACTTTTAACAAATCTAGAAAGACAGTTTTAGAATCCGAATATCAAAAACACAGTGCGGTCAGTGGGTGTACAGTAATCCTGATTGTCCAACATTTATATAAAAAGGTAAAGGCTACTTAGACTTTGATATACCAAAGTTTACAAAATTTTGAGACTTTTCCTAAAATGATAGATATTAACTCAGAAATCATGTAATATTGGAGTAAAACAAACTCAAACATAGTGATATTAGATAGAGAAAAGCTGCAGATTTATTAAGGACGGATTTAGGGGGGGGGTTTCGGGAAAAAAAGCCCCGATTTTTTTTTTTTTTTTTTTGGTTAACAAATCCTGCAGGCGTAGTAAACTTGCCCATTGTCCAAATGATAGTTTTATTTGACGTAAGCATTTCAAAAATTTTCTCTGGCGAGCATTATCAGACAGAATTTATTACATACATGAAAATTATTTGCAAATGATGCTGCGCTTTCCTATACCTTATGAACGTACAATTTCAAATTGTAATGAGAAACATTTTGTTACATGAAGTATCACTCACAAATGTGGCTGATTTGCTAAATTATTTCATACTTTTTTTAAAATCGAGATTTTCTTTTTGCGTAGATTTTGTGTTTAGTAAACCCTTAAATCTACCTTGCGGTCTGAAAAGTGTGAAGTAGATCAACTCACAACAGGTCTGGTCGATTACTCTATATGGTATTTAAAGCCGGAAAATACCGAGTACTATTTTAATTTAGGAAACTCTCCGAGTTTTCTCGAGTGAACTGGTGTTTATCGTCCAATGAACGCTTTAATAGTTACCACACCTTAGGATATTGTAAATAAATAACACGTGTTTATGTTTACTTTTGGAAGAATTGTTTTAAAATGCCCTGGGATATAATTATAGGTATTTTTTCTTGGTTTATCAGTAATCCCTTATTCTTAGATATTATGTTCTTGAAATCTACCGTTGACTTTTTGTGATTCAACACATGCGAACAGTGTAAATTACAGGTTTAACATGGTGAGTTGTCGACAGGCACATTCATGCACGAATAAATGCGGTTCTCTTATTCGAAAGTACTACTAAGAAATACAGTCAATAATATTTATCGCAACTTGCTATTCGGAATTTAATATAATTGTCTGCATCATTTCTTTTCTTGGATAGACGTGCGGGAGGATAGATGGATATATTTATTTTTGCCACAAAGTTGGTCCAAACCGTGTATATTATATATTATAAGTCAAATTAATGAAAATATTCGTCAAAAAGAGAAAATCGGCTTTGAAAAAAAATAAAAACGGTATAGGGCAAATTCCAGAGACTTGGTCCTGACTCCCGTGTCGATAATACACACCGTTGCCACAAAACATGCGACTTCTTTATGCTTACGTATTAATCAAGACAAGACAAGACATTGTTTATTTACTATCATTTACCCACTTGTTTCGTCGATCTTTTTTATAACTTTAAAACTAGCATCCGACGTCCTTGTTCATCCAAAATATGCATAAATCAAATATATGTACATGTATATTATATTTTTACCACATTGTACATGTTTGCCTGACTCTTCAAAATATTTTTGCGCCACATGATGCTCTCATGAAATGTGAAAAGAAAACTGCATATAAATTCATTAAGCTGTTTTGAAAAGGGTCGTTATGAGAAAATCATACAAACTGTACGTTTAAGATGGAAAATACAGATAATTTGGATCAATTCCACGAATTGTAAACACAGACTTAATTGTAGGTGGCGCCACTGCAATGAATTTAAGCTGCGTACCCGTACCGTTCAGGGCATCCTTCAAACGAACTGCAGCTTCTATTGAGTCATAGGCGGATCCAGATATTTTCAAGGAGGGATCACCCTATTTTCATTATTAGACATACAAAGATCTAAATCCCTCGATTCTAGGGTTTAATCTATATAACCGACAAGCGAAGAAATAAAGAAGCAAAGAAAAATGATAATTTAGATAAAGGAGCTTTAAATGACAGATGATAAGAAGGGGTTCTCTTTTCGTAATCGACCTTGCCAGCAACTATTTTCCCGTGTGATCGTCAAAATAAGATGTGTTCGTCTGAATTTGTAATATGTAAGATGTGAAGAATCAATGAAAAAAAAAAAAAAAAAAAAACAAGGCTGTGAGAAAATCAGACAAAGAAAGAAGGGACAGTATGATCATGATGATTTGATTTATTTTAAGGGTTTGAGCTTCAGTATCCCAATAAGTACAAGTAACATGATTTGGTAGACCAGTTTTGTAAAATTCCTGCTCTCGATTTCACTCATATGTACGTGTGAGATGTGAATTTGAACAGTAATGTATTAGAATTAATAGGGTTTTTTGAGTTGGCAAAGCCAACTCTCATTGCTATCAGTTTCAACTTTGCACTTGATAACCCTGCACGGACCAAACAACGCACAATGTTACTGGCGCAGTAAGAAATAGGACCACTACGATTTGACAAAAGAACATATTAGACGACAGACGTTTAAGTTCAAGTTGTAAATAATGGGTTAAATGCATTATGAGAATGCAAAAAAATGCCACAAGGAACGATGCTATAGGAGCATTAAAATATGGCGCATCTTCTTCTTTGTACTTCCCTCCTCTGTATAAGGGGCACCCCATCTTTAGATAGATAGGTAAAAGTATTGTATTTAGGATAAAAAAGTCCTTAGATATTGAAATTTGTGGATGTGTAGAAGACTTAAGACAAGTATATAAAGCAATCCATCAATCAATAATATTTATTTAAAGTCAGACATAATTTATACCAATCAACACTAGCTCTGATGAGCTATTTACCGACTAGGAAAAAAGGTTTTTCAGTTTGATACTTAATAAACCTGAGATGTTGGTTTTAAGTTGGTTAAGAAGTTTCAAAAGCAAATATCTCCTAAAGTAAAAGTGATAGGACTTTATACTTCATACATACACTCATAACAATTGCAACACATATGACATGATCATATTGACCTTGAACTCTGACCTCAAAAGCAGTTATTTGGTTAAGAAGTTCTATCATTTTATATATTTATATATATATATTCTTTTTTTTTTTAGATTTGAGACAACTCTTGTATTGTGAGAATCACTCATTCAAGCATTTGAGGCATAGATTTGGAGTTTGATTTGTGCTAGTTTTATACTTGTCTTCTGTATGTTCTTCTCAATGTTACTTTTTGCCAACTCGCAGGACTTTCAGTCCTTTGATTTTTCTTTTGGAATCCTTCTAAAACTAAAATGTTACTGGTATTAGAGGTTTGTAAAAAAAAAAATCTCTCTAAAAGATGAGAAGGAAACCGACCCATTCGACCCCCAGCCGACCTGGAAACCCCTCTGTATCCACCATTGAAGCTCTAACACATCACAGTACTAAGTTTTATTTTCATACTCCCAAAAGCACGATATAAGCGGGTTACTTATCACGGTTGATACATAATGTTGCTGTTAAAATTTTCTTGAGTACTGTATGATGAAATCCCTCGGTAGATTTTTTGAAAATATATCAATGAATAGGGAATTGCCAATATAATTAGATTTAACCTGTCCAGATCTATCACAGAGCATTTTAAAAAATTACTTTTTAAATAAATAGAAGCACGTGGAATTTATTTACAAATTCTGGAGGTGTGTCAAATACTGAAGCGCTCCGTAGACATGGCAGATTTGTCTTGTTAGATACTTTTAAAAATTTGGTGGTACCGAACCATGGGGAATAAACGGAAACAAATTTGTTCGTCACTCGCCATGTGGGCGACCATGTTGATGACTTTTTGGTTGCCTAAAGGTCAATTTCAGTCGCCAATGCGAGTGGACGAGTGGGAATGTTACCCCATGAATATATGTATATATATACGATTTCGACTTCAAACTTCATATAGGCTTGTTTGTTTCCTTAGATACGGCCATTTTAAATTAAAATAAATTAATCAACATTTTGCAATAAAACCTCCTACTTTGATGTTACATAGATTTTTCCTCCCTACCTTTATTAGAGGTTTTATTTCAAACGCTTAAAACAGTCGAAAACATGAAGAATTTTTTTGTAAATTAATGTTGTTTCCATAGAAACCACACAAATGTTTGTCTTGTTTTTATCAACATCAATTGTATTAATTGAATAATTTCTTATGGAATGAAAGTAATAATTATAACAACGTTTTGATTTTTAAAATCGACATTTTAAAAAATGGTTGCCATGGTAACGTTTACCCACTAAATGCACTAATTTTATTGAAGTTTTTGAAAGAGTGCATCGTATGTTACAATAAGACGTTATCACATTTTAGCAGTAGGGGAATCTGAACAGTTTATTTGTCAAACTCAGAATGTCCAATTTATCAATATTTCAAACCCATTGAAACTGTTACTATGGAAATTAAGGACATTAGTGAAATTAGATGAAATTGTTTATTATTCAACTGAAAGCAATTGAAAAACTGAAAATTAAATCTAACATAATAAAAAATGTTGCTGTAATGAGCATTATTTAGTCATGGTCACCGTATTTATGATGAAAATCTGAAAAAGATTTCAAATATGTTTAAGTATCTTATAGCCTTTACTTTTTAACTTCATAACGATTGAAATCATGAACCATTTGTATGAGACACAGTAAGGCTTTAAAATTGTTTAATTTTTATACTTTGGTATCTTGTGAGTTGGTTACCATGGCATCCAAGTCACTTGGCAAAGATATGTTGATGGCTTTTATGCCAATATGTGAAATTTCGTGAAAATCGGAGAATATGCGTTTCCAAAAAAAAAAAAAAAGAAAAGATGCCTACAGAGAACTGGTGCTAATGCATTTGATGCGAATTCCACATATTCTACACCAAGTTCATATGCGAATTCAGTATATTTTTACAGGAGGGCGGGGGGGGGGGGGTTGAAGACTTTTAATACAGAAAATGGTTAAATGGTCTTTGAATATCCCACATGTTAGCCGGTGAGCGTCAATACAATGTCTGAATCCAGTCTATGCAGAAAATCGAAGAGAATTTCAATATATATATCGAGCAGAGCAACTCTGATTTTCCTGGTATGCGAGGGATGAGCGTTATAGATACCTAAATAAGTTAATATTTCTTTAAATATTCTTTTCTACACTTTTTTCTGACTCCCACTTGATAGATATTTTGTCATATTATAGAACCAGAATATAATGTCGAATCTGATTGGCTGTTGCGAGAGTCATTATTTTCCGATAATGACCGTCGGAAGATAATGACTTGGTGTGCTATTTTTCCCGATTTCAGTACTTACGATGAAAACCAAGATTGTTATTTTGTTGACTCTTGTTGAATTCTTTATCAAAAATAGAATAGCTTTGAATCATTATTTTAATGAAATGGAGTGCTACGTGTCGCTATATAATATAACAAATAAGGACTTGGCCTCGGTCATTATAATGACCCGATGAGATCTGTTATATCAACTTTTGCGTTCGGCCTCGGTCGATATTACAACTTCAATCGGGTCATTATAATGACATAATGACCTCGACCAAGTCCATATTTGTATAATATCAACCAACCCTTCCCCTTAAGAGGATCAATCGGTGTTACCATATACAGAAGGAAAAAAGTCTCGCTCTTGTCCTTGATGACAAATTTTAAGATTGATCCTCTTACATTTAACTAAGTACTACAATACCTCCCCCAAATAATATGTGTTACTTTTTGATGAGTTTATATGGGGTATGATGTCAATAAAAACGGGGAATTACAAAATATTATATCATTTCTTGTAAAATCTAACGATCAGCTACTCAT
>VSWD01000002.1:48436201-48587867 GCA_033119305.1 Pinctada imbricata
GCAGGTGGTTGTCCAGTTATATGTGGTATTATGATCATACGGGGTAGGTACGGCATGTAGGGCTGGTAGTCCGGTATGGTATGATATAGGAGGTACGGGCTGGCAGTCCGTTGTGGTATGATACAGGAGATACGGGATGGTTTTCCGGTATGGTATGACATGGGAGGTACGGGATGGTTGTCCGCGGTATGGTATGATGTGGCGAAAACGGGGTGATTGTCCGGTCCGGTATGGTATGATGTGGTAAGTGCGGGGTCGTTATTCGGTATGGTATCACATGGCAGGTATGGGGTGGTTTTCCGGTATCTCATGAAATGGCAGGAACAGGGTGGTTGTTCGGTATTGTATGATACAGGAGGTACGGGATGGTTGTCCCGTATGGGAGATATCGCTGGTACGGGGTGGTAGTCCGGTATGGTATGATATGGCAGGTGCGGGGTGGTTGTCTGGTATGGTATGATATGGCAGGTACAGGGTGGTAGTCGGGTATGGTATGATATAGGAGGTACGGAGTGGTTGTCCGGTATGGTATGATATGGCAGGTGCGGGGTGGTTGTCTGGTATGGTATGATATGGCAGGTACGGGGTGGTAGTCCGGTATGGTATGATATAACAGGTACGGGGTGGTAGTCCGGTATGAATTGACATGGCAGGTACGGGGTGATAGTCTGGTATTGTACGACATGACAGTTTCGAGGTGGTTGTCCGGTATGGTTTGTTATAGGAGATACGGGTTGGTTTTCCGGTATGGTATGAAATGACAGGTACGGGGTGGTTGTCCGATGTGGTATGGTATGGCAAGTATGGGGTAGTTGTCCCCTATGGTATGATATGGAATGTACGGGGTGGTAGTCCGCTATGGTATGATATACTGTAGGAGGTACTGGGTGGTAGTCCGGTATTGTACGACATGACAGTTTCGAGGTGATTGTCCGGTATGGAAGATATGGCAAGCACGGGGTGGTTGTCCAGTATGGTATGTTATAGGAGTTACGGGTTGGTTGTCCGGTATGGTATGACATGACAGGTACGGGGTGGTTGTCCGGTGTGGTATGATATGGCAAGTATGGGGTAGTTGTCCGCTATGGTATGATATGGAATGTACGGGGTGGTAGTCCGGTATGGTATGATATAGGAGGTACGGGGTGGTTGTCCGGTATGATATGATATAAGAGATACGGGATGGTTTTCCGGTATGGTATGAGATTGCAGGTACAGGGTGGTTGTCCGGGATGGTATGACATGGCAGGTACGGGGTAGTAGTTCGGTATGGTTTGATATGGCAAGTACGGGTTGGTTGTCCGGTATGGTATGAAATGGCAGGTACGAGGTGGTAGTCCGGTATTGTATGATGTGGCAGTGTTCTTTGTGGTAGTCCGGTATTGTATGATATACGAAGTACCGGGTGGTTTTCCGGTATTGTATGATATTGAAAGAACGGCTGGTTGTCCGGTTTGGTATTATATGGGATGTAAGGGGTGGGGGTCCGATATGGTATTATATGGGAGGTACAGAATGGTAGTCCGGTACGTGTAGGTAGTCCTGTATGGTATTATATGGCAAGTATTGGGTGATTGACTGGTATGGAGTGGTAGCCTTGTACGGTATGATATGGGAGGTACGGGGTGGTTGTCCGGTATTGTATGATATAGGAGGTACGGGCTGGTTGTCCGGTATGGTGTGAAATAGACGGTACTGGTTGGTTGTTCGGTATGGTGTGACATGACAGGTACGGGGTGGTTGTCCGCTATGGTATGATAAAGGAGGTACAGGCTGGTTATCCGGTATGGTGTGATATAAAAGGTACGGGTTGGTTGTCCGGTATGATATGATATGGCAAGTACGGGTTGGTAGTCTGGTATGGTATGATATATGACGTACGGGGCGGTAGTCCGGTATAGTATGACATGGCAGGCACGGGGTGGTTGTCCGGTATGGTATGATATAGGAGGTACGGGGTGGTTGTCCGGTATGGTTTGATATGGCAGGTACGGGTTGGTAGTCTGGTAAGGTATGATATATGAGGTACGGGGCGGTAGTCCGGTATAGTATGACATGACAGGCACGGGTCGGTTGTCCGGCATGGTATGATATAGGAGGTACGGGGTTGTTGTCCGGTATGGTTTGATATGGCAAGTACTGGGTGGTTGTCCGGTATGGTATAATATGGCACTTTCGGGGTGGTTGTCCGGTGTGGTATGATAGAAAAATGTATATGAGGTACGGGTTGGTAGTCATGTATGGTATGACATGGCAAGTACGTGATGGTTGCCCGGTATTATATGATATGGGAAGTACGGGGTGGTTGTCCGGTAAGGTATGACATTGCAGGTACGGGGTGGTTGTTCGGTATGGTATGATATGGCAGGTACGGGGTGGTTGTCCAGTATGGTATGATATAGGAGGTACGGGGTGGTTGTCCGTTATGGTATGATATAAGAGATACGGGATGGTTTTCCGGTATTGTATGAGATTGCAGGTACGAGGTGGTTGTCCGGTATGGTATGACATGGCAGGTACGGGGTAGTTGTTCGGTATGGTTTGATATGGCAAGTACGGGTTGGTTGTCCGGTATGGTATGATATGGCAGGTACGGGGCGGTTGTTCGGTATGGTATGATTTGGCAGGTACGGGGTGGTTGTCCTGTATGGTATGATATAGGAGGTACGGGGTGATTGTCCGTTATGGTATGATATGACAGGTTCGGCGTGGTTGTCCGGTATGGTATGATATGACAGGTACGGGGTGGTTGTCCGGTATTATTAGTTATACAGTCTTTTACAGGAGGGATACAGAAATATATTGGGTCGATGAAAAAAGTTGTATTGGGCGAGGCGAAGCCGAGCCCAATACACCTTTTTTCATCGACCCAATATATTGTTGTATCCCTTCTGTAAAACACTGTATAACGAATTTATCCAACCGATGGCTTTTGGCTTGAGTATGTAACGTCAACATATTTGAAACCATTTCGGTGACGTCAATATCGTAAAGCGTCTTAGTGGAAGCAGGATAATAAAATAATATCATGTCAGTCAAATAATACTACATAATATTCGGTTCTTCTTGACCAAAAAAAGTGCAAGAAATTTGCCAGAAGTGGGATAAGGTATGATATTGCAGGTATTGGGTGGTTGTTCGGTATGGTATGATATGGCAGGTACGGGATGGTTGTCCTGTATGGTATGATATAGGAGGTACGGGATGGTAGTCCGGTATGGTATGATATGGCAAGTATGGGGTGGTTGTCCGGTATGGTATGACATAGGAGGTTCGGGGTGGTAGTCTGGTATGGTATGATATTGCAGGTACGGGGTGTTGTCCAGTATGATATGATATAGGAGGTACGGGGTGGTTGTCCGGTATGGTATGATTTGGCAAGTACGGTGTGTTAGTCCGTTATTGTATGATATAGGAGGTACGGGGTGGTTGTCCGGTATGATATGATATAGGAGGTATGGAGTGGTTGTCCGGTATGGTGTGATATAGGAGGTACGGAGTGGTTGACGGTACGGTATGATATAGGAGGTACGGAGTGGTTGTCCGGTATGGTGTGATATAGGAGGTACGGAGTGGTTGACGGTACGGTATGATATAGGAGGTACGGAGTGGTTGTCCGGTATGGTATGATATAGGAGGTACGGGGTGGTTGGCCGGTATGGTATGATATAGGAGGTACGGAGTGGTTGTCCGGTACGGTATGATATAGGAGGTACGGAGTGGTTGCCCGGTATGGTATGATATAGGAGGTACGGAGTGGTTGTCCAGTATGGTATGATATAGGAGGTACGGAGTGGTTGTCCGGTATGGTATGATATAGGAGGTACGGGATGGTTGTCCGGTATTGTATGTTATGGCAGGTACGGGGTGGTTGTCGGGTTTGGTATGATATAGGAGGTACGGGGTGGTTGTCCGGTATTGTATGTTATGACAGGTACGGGGTGGTTGTCCGGTATGGTATGATATAGGAGGTTCGGGGTGGTAGTCCGGTATGTTATGATATTGCAGGTACGGGGTGTTGTTCAGTATGATATGATATAGGAGGTACGGGGTGGTTGTCCGGTATGGTATGATTTGGCAAGTACGGTGTGTTAGTCCGGTATTGTATGATATAGGAGGTACGGGGTGGTTGTCCGGTATGGTATGATTTGGCAAGTACGGTGTGTTAGTCCGGTATTGTATGATATAGGAGGTACGGAGTGGTTGTCCGGTATGGTATGATATGGCATGTATGGGATTGTTGTCCGGTATGGTATGATATGGCAAGTACGGGTTAGTAGTCCGGTATGGTAAGAAATTGTTGATGTCTACTGACTTCACTAGGATTTTTATTCCATTGATTTGCTTGTTATATTTATTCAGTACGATACCCCCTCTCTGCTTTGGAATGTCTTCTTTCACTGACGAGGGTTACGTACCCGAAACGTGCATGCCTGGTTCAAGCTGAAAATTTTTCTGTTCTCAAATGATGCTTTTCAATTTGAAGACGTTTATCATTCTTAAGGATGTCCTCTCTTTTCAAAAGGATGTACTTACCCTCTTTTCACTACAATTTCTCCTCTCTATACAAGAATGTCCTTTCTCTTAATTGGAATGTCCTCAATCTTCACTATGATGTCCTGAATTTCATATTTTTTCTGTTGATGCAGGTTTCACCCGAAAAACTGGACAGAAAACTGCATCAATGCGCGTAGCGTGCATCAACAGAAAAAAATATCAGGTTCATTTCTTATCATTTAATTATCATCTAGTTAAGGCACGATATAAAAAAGTGCATATTTTTGTCCTTTTGAGCCTGTTTTATATATAAATGAAACAATACAGAAATAAGTACTGGTAATGCTTTGCCTCATCCTATTTCACCTATATCCATGATGAAAAATATGAAATTCGACACAAATATGTAATTATAAGAGGTTGATATGTCCATCATTTGTCAAAATCGGATGTCCTGACTATGGGTACTTTAGTTTTACATTGGTATAACTTTCATTCCATTGAAATTTAAACTTGATTTTTTTCATGGGATTTGTTTATTATATGAAAGATTCTGTAAACATCCTATAAACCCTAAGTGTATTTAGGATGAGCAAATTTTCATGATTAATATCACTGTCACTGTTTATTTTGTCAGTTGTGTTACCTTTGAATAAAGGAGAAAAATCACACAACTAATTCAAATATATTAATTAAGTTCACATTTTAAAATGTTTTATAAGGATTTATCTATTTATATATCAAATAAATTTAAATATTCCGACAGCTTCATCTTAGATGTTTAAAAGACCTTGGTTAGCACTGTAAGGTTACCTTTTGCACGTGTCCATTATGTTACCGTTATTGTATGATAAATGGTGGCATTTTCTGTCTTTTCCTTTTGCTTTTGATATGAAATTGTTGAATCTTGTTTAAGAGGGTAAGAATTTTGAACAGTTTTGCTTCTCAGATTATATAATGTGTCTATTTGTACAAAAAATTCATTTGTGTTACAGTCATTTGTGTTACTTTTTAAAAAGTAACACAGCTGAAATAATTAGTTACATAACTGACACTTAATTGGAAACACAATGGACATGTGACTATCTAAATGAAAACCAACAGCAAAGAAATATTAAGATTCCAAAATTTTATTGATCTTTTGCTCATGATATTTCTTACAAATCTTTTAATGTTTCAATTTTCGCTGTGAGAAGAAAATAAATGAGGTTCAATGAAGTGTTTCTCACTTGATAACACAACTGACATTTTATGGTAACACAATGTACATTTCATGTTTTAAATTGTAACATAAAAAATTAATAAAGTGAATGTGCGCATCAATTGGACAATATTTTTATGTGATTCGTTTAAAAGAGTGTCTATTGGAGAAGCATAATTCTTTAATTGATTAAAAGAAAACAAGTACCATATCATTTCATAAAATGATAACACAACTGACATTGAGTGGTAACACCAATGACATCACTTTATGCCAACTTCTGAATCTAGTGTGGTAGAAAGGTTTCATTTTGTTAACAGTACGCTTAAGGTGACATACCACTTCAGCATACGGTCCCTTTCAAAAACATGAAAGAAACCTACAAGTAAGACTGTACAAAACACAGATTCCTGGATGAACATTATGGGCAATGACAGAGAGTTAATCGTAACATAATGGACATTTGATGAAGTCAAATCAGATAACTTATTTTCTGTAATATAAAGAAGTGACAAGATCGAATGGTATACAACTGATCTTCTCAAAAGTGTCTAATTCTTCTCTCACTTTGTGCTTTTCATTTTCATTTTATTGATCGATTCACTAGTTAATGATTGGTAACACAGCATGACATGATGATCCACAATATTTCTTAATATAGACTACATGTATGTTAGCCTTATAGTATAACCTAAGAAAAAATGAAGACAAGTTAGCTTCCAAAATTTGTAAATACACTATATTCTTTGTTTTTTTTTTCTGATAAAATCAGTCACATTAAGGCTAGTCAATATTCATTTCAGTTGAATATCATATGCACCAAAATCAACAAATGCTAACATAATGAACAGTAAATTAAAATGGAGTCTATATCATTCTTACACTCTAATATCGTTTATGAAACTAGCATTTCGGTATCACAGACTATTCTTTTCATTATTTCTGATTTGCATGGATAAGTACAATGATAGAGACTTGAAACAGTCGCTTTTTAATGGAATATCTAAAGCAAACACACAGCTATATGACAAAGCATGCTAATTCCATCAAAGTATTACTCAAAACATCTATAAGTAAAAACAAAAGTGAGAAAATGAATGTTAAGCTGGGCTAAATAACAAAATAAATTAAGAAACCCAAGAATTTTAATTAGAATTACAAATACAATATCATGATTGATATGGATCTATAAGATTGCTTATTTTGAAATAATTCAAGTGTGCATTGTCAGTGTTACAGGTTTTTGGCACACTTAAATGTTCATGAATTTTGTTTCTAAAAAATTAGAGCAGTCTTATTAACGATCTTGTTGGCTAATTATTCTAAAATGTTCTTATCTAATTTGAAGAAAATCATAAAATAGAAGTTATTCTGATTACATAGAGTGATATTTAGATTGTAAAAGATATATATATTGCGCAATGATTCAGTTGAAAATTGCTAACGTTTTCTTCAGCTTCCTATCACATGATTGTACTATTTTCCTATTACTTTTGTCTCTGCTCTGTTGAGATGATAAGTACATTTTTAATTTCTTCTGTTTTGTATAATCTAAACATCATTTTATAGGGATAATCTAAGATAATGTCAACTGAAGTTGTGCATGTGGAGAAATGATGCCGCTTCTCACAGTCACGTGACGTAGTTCGACGAAACTCCCATTAAAGTCAGTTCGTAGATTTTCTCCGTTAAATCTTCGTTTTATTTAATTCTGTAATTCATATTATATCTAATTTGTTATGTAACGATTATTCATGACCTATTTTCAATTCTATAAGAAAACATAATGATTTTATACTAGAAAATAGAGGAAAATTCGTAGAAAGAACGAATTTTTAAAATACGTGGGAACCGCCAAAATCAGTTATCCGAAAAAACGAAGATACCTGACTTCATGTATTTGTTATAAACTTTCAGTCGCGATGCCCGGAACATGAATTATTACACTAGAAACCTAAGAAAAAGGACATTGAAGTTACCAAAAATCGCCAAATCATGCTGTATTCTTATGAAATTACAGTACAGTATATGAGCGGAATCCTACTAATTTTCAACTCGTGTGGGAACCGCGAATTTATCACGGAAAATAAAGTTTTTTACATCAACTTCTTCAGAAAATAGCGGAATATCATATCCAATGCCCGGAAGCCATTTAACAATCTTCGTTACAGTGATGCCCATATACGACAATAGTAATTCAAATCTGGCTGCGAGCCATGACGTGACGTCAGAGTGGCATTATTTCTCCGTATGGAACACTTTGATGCATATCATAATAAAATGTCATTTGTGTTACAGTCTGTCAATCAAGAGTTCCAAACAGATTAAACAGTTTTAGAATTCAGTCAGACTAAAATTACTAGCATTTGATTTCCTTTTAATCATAAAATATCATAAAATAAACTACATTTTGCTTATACACCGCGTGGGATCGAAACGTATGATGTTGTGATTCTTTACGGAGAATTTTGATGTTTTCTCATCATTTAAGTGATACTGCACAAAACTAATAAGACGTTGCAGTAGAGCAATGTCTAATAAGTAAGTCCATATCGTTTATATATTTGAAAAGTCTGTAGATTTTGCAAACACTTCAAGAGTTCGTCAGAAGGAATTATTTTCTGTCGTCGACAAACTATAGAAGTGTTTGCGAAAACTATGAACTTTCCATATACCTGGACGATATGGATTGATTTATAAGGTGTTGTCCTACTGCAACCGCTGTTCAGTTTTGTAAAGTTTAATTTAGAAAATGAGAAAATACCTAAAAACAATGTAAGGAAGCACAACATCATACGTTTCGATCCCACGCGGTGTTATATAAATCGGTTACCATTTTGTCCGTCGTGTTACTGCTTAGTTATTTGTGTTACCTTCAATATTTTTTGGGGAAAATTCATGAAGTAGAGCATATATCCTTTTAAAATTGCGTTCAGTATTTTTGTTTTCTCGCAAATAATTACGTGCATGTACATGAAAAAAGTTAGGAATTTATATTATCTTCAATGATAATTTCCAATTATCCAAAAACTAACGTTTCGTAAACAATGCTATATGTTACCATTTATCATGGGAAAACGGCATCAGATCATAAATTTTCCTCAAGAGGCTGATAAAATCTATACATTTTTAGAGAAACAAACATAAAATAAATAATAGAAAAAAAGATTGTGATTTTTATGACAATTCTTTGTTTGGTTACACAATGGACATTTCAAATCAATGTCATGTATGTTACGACCTCCATCTGAATATCAAAACAAGTTTAAGCTCCCAGATTCTAGAAGTTGTCCCTTTGGATGATATGGGGAGGGGGGAGGGCTACATTCATATACGCAGAGAGTGGATAGGGAAAAGGGAGGGGGCTCTATAAAATTAGTCCAATAGGAAAAGAGAGTAAGATTTACTTCTTCAAAACCTTTTTTGATATCGCAAATCAGAATGAGATGCTATATTTTTTTTCTATTCAATTTTACTACACCGTACGATTATCATAACTATTATTATATACAAATCATGGCCTTGGTAGTAGCTAATCTTAATTGAATACACAGTACAGGTATTTTATAAAATCCCCTAAAGTTGCCCCCCATTTCCCTTCTAAGCAATTTGAGGGATTTATCTGGCCAAGAACGGTCACTTACATACGTCTTATGTGAAAATTCGGGCGATTATTCCCAGTGATGCGAAAATACCCGCTGTGAAATTACCCAGCGCGAAAAAGTTTTGGTGCGAATATTCTCGTTACCTATGTGAAACCCAAACCATACTCAGTGAATATCCGGACCTCTATAATTAAAAACCGAGATAATTTATTATATAGAACACAATTGAGGATAAAAAGATAAACGTGTCTTAGCGGCCATTGGCCTTGTAACTATATCAGCAATATACTGGAAATTAACTCCTTGCCGATGCAGCGTGGAATTGGCTAAAAAATAATAAAGTACACAGCACGAAAAGCCGAGTTTCCATGTTTTGGAAACCACGTGGAAACTGCATGGAAACCTGAGGTTGACAGTTTCCAAGTGGTTTCCAAGGCATGGAAACCTGGCTCAGGTTTCCACGTAGTTTCCACCGGGTTTCCATTTTGGAAACTTGGTTGAGTCGTTTCCATTAGGTTTCCATTTTGTAAACTACTAGTTAAAATTAAAGAAGCAATATTATTCATTTATTTTTACTTTGACTTTGGGGAAGTTGACGGATCCGGCCCATAATCGACATGCGGACGGCCTTCGATATCTCAGGAACTATGCAAATTCGGTACACTAGCTCCGTACGGCGACTTTACATACATACCATAACGGCACGGTGGACTATTTTTATTTATTTATTTATTTATTTATTTATTTATTTATTCATTTATTTATTTATTTATTTACAACACATTCGTTTGTTATACAAATACAATTGTGATTAATTGATTAATTAATTAATTTATTTATTAATGAATGAATGAATTAATTAATTGATTTTTTTTTATTATTTATCTACTTATTTATCTATCTATTTACGCATCTTTTTTTTTCTTTTTTGTTTCTTCTACTAAACCATGATATATCAACTATGTATAACGTATATTAGAAAAAACTGTTTGTTCTAATTCATTTTTTTCCTAGTATTTATAATACCGGTAATACATTTCTAGAAAGAAACTTTAGAAAATTAATATGCAAAATGTTTTCATTCATAAATTCCATAGAGCATAAGCCATTTATTCTCTAAAGCCAGCGGAGTGGTTTAATTTCAAGTATATACACAGACACCGGCTATGTAACGTTTGACCCCATTCAAATTGCATGTCAATTGGAATTCAGTTCTATAGTCGGGGGCGGTGCGACGCTGTGACAAGTACACAGTTGATGCATGCAATCGCGGCATGTTATTAATGTTTGACCCCATGCAAATTGCATGTCAATTGGAATTCAGTTCTAAAGTCGGGGGCGGTGCGACACTGTGACAAGTACACGGTTACTGCATGACGCAGCATGTTAGTTTGTAACGCCGCTAGGAAATATCTTGCATGGAGAGAGAGAGAGAGAGAGAGAGAGAGAGAGAGAGTTTTCGTCATGTTTATAATTTTGATTAAATTCGAAAAATCAGCTTGAATGTACTTTACACAAATATACGTACTCAGTCATGCATCTATTAAAAAATCTGAAGTTATTCGTACATGGCGTATGTACATAAATATATACTGTACGTTTTAATTAACATAGTGTAATATAGTTTAATGAGTAAATAAAGCCTAGAAAAGGGTAGACTAGGCAGTGGTGGATCCAGTGCCCCCTTTACTTGGGGTCAAGGGGCAAATTTTGTCGATTTTTAACGAAAATGTCTGATTTTGGAAAATGGTGGGTCAGTGCCGGGGGCGGACGCCCATCCGCCTCCCCCTCGATTTTGCCACTGCTAGGATTGAAGCTCATACTGAAGCTCATACTGCCAGCAGCGAGAGAGAGACTCAGATATGCATAAAGTGAAAAAAGGCAAGAAAAAGACTGAAAGGAAACATATCAAAATTATGGTTATTTCCTACTATCTCATTCAAACTGAATATAACTAATAGAGTATAATTTAAGATCAATGTAAGTATGTTTGTCTGTTCTTTGTATTAATTGTGACTCGCTTATAGATCTGCATACTAGTATCTATACAAAAAAAACTAACAATAATAAAGATAAAACGATTTATAACAACATATGAAATCCTTTTTTAAAAATCGATTTTGAAAGAAATAAGGCACGGTCCATTTAATATATTCGGGGGTGGGGGTGGGGGGGGGTGGGGTGGGGTGGGGGGGTCAGAGCAAGATTATTTTTTCGCCTCGGACCGGAGCAGAATTATTTTTTTCTCGCAGAGTTGGAGCAAGAAATTTTTTTCAGACATATAGTGTGCAATATATTAAGATTAGAATGTTTGTGTTTTATCGATAGAGCCGGGAATTTTTTGAGAATTTTAAGCGAAATTTTATAGAATTCTTCAAATTCAGATTACTTGTAAGAACAAGATATTTTTTTCTGACAGACCATAAGCAAATTTTTTTTTTTTTCATCAAAATTCAGAGCAAAATTATTTTTTTTTCGAAAAAAAACCCAAGCCCCCCCCCCCCCCCCTCCCCCAGGATATCAAATGGACCGTACCTAATACAAATTAAAAATCAATTAATGTACATTGATCAGCTTTAATTGTCATGGTACAACAAAGGAGGATCCAGGATTTTGGAGGAACGAGAATTTTTTCCAAGATTTCTCGCATCCTCTATACCTGTATTTTTCAGTTTATTGCCCTTCTTTATTTACAAAGGTGTAATGCATTATAAGGGACATCATTTGAAAATGATAATAAATTATAATTATGTATTTGATAAAATCTGGCAAGCGTAAGTGAGCCCAGGAATATTTTGAAATGCTCACCGTTAAAAACTTAATAAGAATGAAAGATTTTCAAAACAAATTATTTTTCAAATATTATGACAACAAAAGGGGAATCGGGTTAATCTTATGAAAATTAAAACATCTATATATATGAATTTTATCAAAACTCCAGGGGGAGGGTCGGACCCCCCCCCGACCCTCTTGATCCGCGCTTGTACAAAACAAATAAAAAGTTTCCATACTTCTTTGAATGAAATATCAGAGAGCCAGACAGAGAGACCGACGACCGAAACCCTGGGCAGGCGGTCTTCCCAGACTGCTTGATGCCAGTGGTGCTTTTTAATTTTTTCCGAGGTCAAAAGAGATAAGACTTTGGAAAATTACACGAATTCGTAGAGTGAAAATAAAATAATGATATTAAACTCTACCACGAACTTAAATAATGATTAACAGAAAAAAAATAATCGTTCAGGATGATTTTGCGGGCTCAGAATTTCAAAATAAATTTTGACCAATCAGAAGCGAGCATTTATTTTTGAGCAGAGGAAACGCTGGAACGGCCTGTTCACCAAAATTCTACACATAAACTAAAGAAAACACGCATTCTATTGCAATGGATAGGTAAGATGAGAAGATCAATCGTGAAAATTAAGTATTATATACTATTTGCTTCTTTTTTTACAGATGTATGTATGTCGATATTGCTGGCTCAGCCCACGCGTTGTTTTCAGAATTTTGTCCAGTGTCTGTTCGAACCAGAAATCTGTAACGTTGCCGTTAATTAACCTTTTCTTACAAGGAATCACATTTCTTAGTTACTTCTTAATTAATTTGATTTGAATCGGCAGTTCAAATCCCATTATTTATGGTCAGATGGTCAGTGATGAGCTGGCCGCCCCCCCTTCCTGATAGTCATGTTCAGAGTTTTTACAGTTCTATTGAATGTGGAAAATGAACTCATGGAAAAACCATCTATGAGGACGAAGTCAAAACACTGTAATTATACCCCCTGCAAACGAAGTTTTCTGTCCGCGCGGCTCACTTCGGAATTAGATAAATGTGATTTTGACCATGTTGACTATTTTATCATTCAGAAATTTTATTAAAATTGATACCATTCATTAGATCTCGCTTAGTCGTAAATTTTGGTATAAGTTATATGATGGTCAGTGCACGCAATTAAATTTTATAAACAAAACAAGTTTTAGATGGGCCATTTCTAATGCTAATTTTTCCCGTGACGTCGTGACACACTCCATAGGCTCAATGTAAACTTGGCCACGTCACGCTAAAATTTAACATTGAAAACGCCCCATCTAAAATTAATTTTATCTGTATGATATGATTGCATAAACCCACGACCATATAACATATACCAAATGTTACGCCTAAGCGAGAATCTATTCAATGATTTAGATTTTATTTTAATTTTTGCATAACAAAGCAATCAAAATTGCGTTTATCCAGTTTCCGAAGTGAGCCGCGCAGACAGTAGGGGTACATAGGAATCACCCTGTCCGTCCGTAATGGTATGTCTGTCTGTCTGTCCGTCCGGTTAAGTTTCAAAAGCAGATTTCTTTTATACTATTAATGGTAGCCTTTCATATTTCATACACACATTCACCATAAAGAGTACTACATTTTGGTACCATGACTTTTGACCCTGTGACTTTGACCTTCAGCTTATACAACATTTTATGTTAAGAAGTTTTGAAAGCAGATTTCTTTTATACTGTTAAAGGTAGGACTTTCATCCAAACATGGCATCTTCTCGTAGACGACAGTGCAGGTCGTCCTTGAACTTCGTCTGGTGTGATCATGTGACGCTTGATCGACTTACTACGTCACACATCTTGGAAGTGTACATATGGATCACATAGATTTTGACACATGTAATCACTAGAGGATAGACAGCGTCGATTGATAAATGAATTTTGAATCTGTGTTGAAGCAGTAAATAGAATGGGCATTTAATGGGAAATTGTTCAAATGTCATGTGATAGGGTCTTGCGTTTATCGAAAAATGCAGTGCAGTTTGTTTGGTACCTTCATATAAGGGAAACGCAGTAGGAATGTAAATATAAGAAAATGAAAATGCATACAGAGGGACACAGCGATTGGAAATCTATGGTTCCTGGGCAATTTTTATGCGTCAGGGACGCAGGTCGTAGATGCAAATTAATCCCTGAACTTTTACACTCTTATCAAGCTGATTTAATTTACTTTTCAATTTTAATTTTCTTTCAGTATACCTGGTGTAGCCTTGACATTACTTTCTTATCCAAGCATGTGTACACTGCACTATCAGCATTATCAGAGGCCATCTATGACATCTTAACTGTATATCTGATGCTGAATGTGGAAAAGAATGTTGTACATATTCAACAGATGTAGAGTACTATAACCAAAAGTTGCCATGGACATGGATCAAGGATTGGTATGACTTAAAGTTAAACATGTATTATATTAACAACTGTAATACATCATCATGTATGTACAGTAAGGGTGAAACGTTTACCAAATTTCATAAACATGTACACAGAAGGCTGTAAACGAAACGTAAACGTTTAAACGCTTCTTGTACTTCTATTTTGAAAAGTGATATCCATTAATGTTTATCAAAATATTGTCCTAAGATACAAGATAAATATTCCCGTAACAACGGTGCATTGATTTCAGCGCGGTGTGACGGGTTATTCTACGGTACTGAGTATAACATCTAACAATTTCAAAAATCTCGACTGAACACTGAGATCAGGGACGTATATAAAATATATATATATATACGTCCCTGCTGAGATGAAGAAATTCTTACGAAAATTTTATAACTATTAGCCAAGCGCCGCAAGCAACGGCCGGCCTTTTAGCATGTTTAGCGAGTATGATTCAAATAAGTTCTTTTTTTTTCTCCGTCCATTTTCTGCAGACAACAGCGTATTTGAAATTATTTTTTCTCCGTCCATTTTCTGCAGACAAAAGCGTATTTGAAATTATATTTATACAAACAATATCATGCATTCATTGTAAAATTGAGTCTATTGATAATGACGTAGCTGACATCCGCCAGAGAAATGATCTGGTGGTGGTTTAACTTTGTTCGATTTTATGTGTATTCTATATTTGTGTGAATTTTTGCCTACTCAACGGACCTAGCTGAAGAAACGATGGATCTTTATAGCGTTTTTTTTTTCAATGGCTAGAGAAAATTTTGGGTGGCTAGTAGATTTTGGCACTCAACTAGCCCGGCTGGCTAGTGGTCAAAAAAGTTTTCATGAAGACTGTAATACAACATGCTGATGTTTGGCAATAAAACTTTCAACGATTCAAAAATCAAACTGTTATTTTCAAACGAGTTTGAGCAATTCCCACAATTCAATCATAGAAGTAAGTTACAAGAACAGTAACTCCATGGAAGGTTGGACACCAGGCCATCGAGGAAAGGGCGTTAATAAGCGGAGAAAGAGACGAAGAAATAGACGGCTGTGACGGAGAAAGAGATATCGGAGATATAAGCTCCTTCATATGTGTCAGGATAAGATTGATTTTCAGATAGATTTTCTTCCTGTTTTAAGCGTTTGTTGAAAGTTTGTCCTCTGTGTTCGAATCAAGGGATGCATACATAACATGATAACTCCGACAGCACATACATCTACGTACATTAAATAAAGAATCTATTGCCTCACTTCGCGACTTCAGGAAATCAATACAAGTATTGAGTTTTTAGAGTTATAACGATATTAAAGAAGATCTTTTGATTGTATGTACAGTAGTCCGTGTACATGTTTAGAAATTATGTAAATGTTTACAGCCAAAAAAACGAAACCGATCCGTGTACACGTGTAAACGTTTCACCCTTAATGTACAGTATATTATTAAGAAGAGAATTTAATTTTAAATTAGGCCAGACTTAAAAAAATTGTTAATTTGTTTGTTTCCCCTCCCCCCGTTCTGTTTTTCGCAGGTGACCCGGCAGGCAGGTACTGGTTTTTTTTTTTTTGCTGATGTAATTTGAATCATAATTGCACATTATTTGACACCTAGCTAAGAGACACGCATGTTGTGATATATACTAAGAGTCGGCATTTGACAATTGACAATTGAGATTTCTTATGTAGGAATAAGAAAGCTATAGATTTGATTCACAGTCTATTTGGACAGAATATTGCAACATTAAAATAAAAAATGGACATGGCTGTGATTCAATATTTGCAAAAAAAAGGGACTTTTGGCTACAAAAAAAAATCTGACTCAGTGGCATTTTTTCTGACCTGGTCGGGGCAAGGGGAAACAAACAATTTTTTGATTATGGCCTTATGTTTAAATTTTTTCATAGGCTTTTTAAAAATATACCGGTACCTTCAACATGTTCAATAGCTCTTGCAGCTCTCATTAATCATTGAAATAAATTGTCAAATACAGATAAAAGATGATTTCTGACTCAATGACTCATTAATATACATTTATATTAGTCTGTTTTGATTAATATTGCATTTGGGTGAACTGCAGCAGCATTTACTTCAATTTTACAGAGCTCTCACACCCATTTTTGGGACTGGGGCCCGGGGCCCGGGGCCCGGGGCGTTTGAAATTGGGAAAAATAACAACATTTTCTCGGAAATGGGGAAAATATATAATATAAGGTTGGATGTCTTTTCACTTGAAAATGAGAATTTTTAACTTAAATTGTTAAATTTTCCATGAGATTTCAAATTGGGAAAAATGGTCAAGAAACAGGAAAAAAAGATATTATTTTTCATTGGGAGTGGGGCGGAATATGGGCTGCAAATTAGGCTAATCGAGAGCCCAGGATAATAAGCCGGCAATCTGGCACTTTTTGTAAACTCTGAAGACTTATTTGATAAATTTCAACATATTAAATCTTCATTTTCACTTTCAGGTCAATATTGTACTGTTACCATTGAAGAACTAGAAGGACTGCATGAAAAATTAGCATCCAATGATGTCAATGTAAGCTTCTTACTATACTGAGTTGAGACACTTCATTCATGTTGCCTGCAACATCAGCCGCCTGCCTGTCCATCTTTCTGGTAGTCACACTTACATTTTTGGCTATAACTAACTTGATATACATCATACATCTTTCAAATTTGCAGGGATGGTAAAGCATGATGGGACTAAATTTTTACCCAAATCAGATCAGGGTCATTTTCAAGGAAAAGGTCACACATTTTTGGTCAAACAACAAATAACTATTTATAACAGACACAGACAGATAAGTTGTGGGAGAAAAACAATCAAACAACACCATGAGGGTGGGATGGCTAAATCTCAACCCTCATGTACAAAATTTTGCTTGTCCACGACTCGGCAAGCCTCGTTCTTGACTTGCAGAATTTTTGCACACTCGGGTTGAAATTTCACCATCACCATGGTATAATAGAGAGGTTGAGCAAACCGAACTTGTACATGTACGCATACGTCAAAAAGTTGTTTATGACGTCATCATATTTTGCGCTCCACGCACCTGTGTTACATGTTACACGTTCGGTATAACGTGTAAAGCGGTAAGTACACATTGATGATTACATGTACTTGTAGATTTTATAAGCAACTGAATGCAGATAACCTATGAAAACCTATATTCAATTTATTTGGGAACGTATGTACTTTCTGAATATTAGAAGGAATTGCAAATAAAATGTATCACATCTTAAAGAAGAACCCTAAAAGTTGACCAAAAATTTTACTCTTGAGGTTTAATTTTTATGTTATATAAATCTGATTACTTAGAATAGATAAATCAATTCACCATCAATGCTGAATGTCCCTTACCTTTAGAATCTAGATGCCAAGTTATTGACGAATAAGCAGTTGTAAACAAAATATGAACGTATATACGATATGCACGTAGCAGTACTCGTTGTGACATCTGCTCAACCGCATAACGTCAACGTGTAAACAGATAACGTGTTAATACACGCACAAGTTCTCGTACACGTACAAGTTGGGTTTGCTCAACCTCTCTTTAATTTTAATTCCATGGGGGATAAATTTGTGCCTTTTTGGAACTTCCACTTTCTTATAATTCATAAATTGTTGACATAAGCTTCTTGTAACATCCCAACCTGCAATATTAGTTCTCTACAACTGTAGTTTGTAATTTTGTTGCCGCTTACTATATTATTTTTTTTTCATTCATTCCAGATGAGACAGAGGACAGAAGAAAAAGTAGAGGACAGAAGAAAGAAATTTGTAACAGTGGTCTGAAACATCATGAACTGGGATTTCCGTCGAATGTCAATCTCTGCAGAATAACAAATTTTATCTGAAAGAGATCTCTTTGTGACTTTGTCTGTTTTTGGCAAGGATAAAATTTGTCCATCATTTCTACACACTTGTTTAAAAATATCTGGGTTTTTTTTTCAAAGAATACAAGTACATTTTATTTCTGTAGTGGTTTCAAAGAGACACGTCCATCTTTTTCTAAATTTCATTTCCATCTTAAAAACATGATATATTAAACAAGGACGATGAAGAATGGAAGATGCCATTTTTAAATTTGAAAGCTCAAACATGTATATTTATGATTTCATGGAATCTTGTACATCTGATGTTGAATAAGCATGTATTCTGAATAAATATTAAACAGTATTATAAGCATGTTTTAGGGTTTTTTATTATGACATAAAAAGTACATAGAAGAATATACATGTAGCCTTGATACTGATATATAGGAATACGATAAGTGCAGGATTCAAAACTTTCAAATTCACTGTATATACTAACACATAAAGAGTTTTTCATACAGTTACAGTATATGGAAACCAGTTTACAAGATATGGAAACCAAAAGGAAACATCCAGTTTCCAACTAATTTCCATCATGGAAACCAGCTCTTATACAGGCTTACAAGATGTGGAAACCAAAAGGAAACTTGAGGTTTCCAACCCGATTCCAAGTGGTTTCCATCGTGGAAACCAGCTCTTATACAGGTTTACAAGGTATGGAAACCAAAAGGAAACTTGAGGTTTCCAACCCGATTCCAAGTGGTTTCCATCGTGGAAACCGGGCGGTTAGCGCTTTCCAAACACATGGAAACCACTGGTTTCCATTATGGAAACCTGGTGGAAACCACATGGAAACCCCGGGTTTCCATGTGGTTTCCACCAGGTTTCCAAGGTATGGAAACCTGTTTTTTCGTCCTGTGGTATTTTGTAGTATAGATACCTGTCACCTACGGTCTTCCATATTGACACTCTTTTCACTACGTTATTTCTTCATTAGAGGGTCCCATCTCTTTTCTTTAATATGAGTCCTCTACATGTATCTTCACTAGGATGACCCCTTCATCAGTGGGAATTTCCTTTTACTGGGATATCCTCTTTTTACTGGGATGTCGTCTCTCTCAACTTGACTAGGGTGTCTTCTCTTTTCATTAGAATGTCTTCTCTCTTCACAAGGATGTCTTCTCTCTTCACTAGATTCACTCACTCTTCACCAGGATGTTTTCTCTCTTCTTTAATATGTTCTTTTTAAACACCAGGACGTCTTCTCCTTTCTTACTTTACTAGGACATCTTCTCTCTTCATAAGGACATCTTCTTACTTCACTTGGACGTCTTCTCTCTTCATAAGGACATCTTTCTTCACTAGGACTTCTTCTTTCTTCATAAGGACATCTTCTTTCTTCATTTGGACGTCTTCTCTCTTCATAAGGACATCTTCTTTCTTCACTAAGATGTCTTCTCTCTTCACTAGGACATCTTTCTTCACTAGGACGTCTTCTCTTTTCACTAGGACATCTTTTTTCACTAGGACGTCTTCTCTCTTCATAATGACATCTTCTTTCTTCACTAGGACGTCTGCTCTCTTCACTAGGACATCTTCTTTCTTCACTAGGACGTCTTCTCTCTTCACTAGGACATCTTCTTTCTTCACTAGGACGTCTTCTCTCTTCATAAGGACATCTTTCTTCACTAGGACTTCTCTCTTCATAAGGACATCTTTCTTCACTAGGACTTCTCTCTTCATAAGGGCATCTTCTTTCTTCACTAGGACTTCTTCTCTCTTCTTAGGAAATCTTCTTTCTTCACTAGGACGTTTTCTCTCTTCATAAGGACATCTTCTTTCTTCACTTGGACGTCTTCTCTCTTCATAATGACATCTTCTTTCTTCACTTGGACTTCTTCTCTCTTCATTAGGACATCTTCTTTCTTCACTAGGACATCTTCTCTCTTCACTTATATGTTCGTTATCTTCACTACGATGTTTTTTTATTTTCACTTGGATGTCTTCTCTCTTATAAGTCTGATAAAATCTAACAAGTCGAAGATGGTAAAACCGGACATATCGATCCCACCTCTTAGACAATAAGTGTTCTACATATATTAGACGTATAGCTGAACTGATGTATCTCCTAGAAATATGTAAATATCAAAGTTGATATACACGTAAGTCAAATTTATTTTACTTATTGCAGTGATGTATTGTAGACAGAGAGGAGTGTGATATATCTAATCCGGACTTCCGTGTATGGTTAAGTTTTTATCTTTAGAAAGACGGCACTTCCATGTTCGATCAGTACACTTTTTTCAGTCAAATATGAATATGTTTTGACATATAATATGTTATAACCTTGAAATAAGGTATATAAGTGATTCCTATAGTGTCAGGCAGCGTCATTTTTTCGAAATATAATATTTTTGAAATTTTGGATTGCGCGATGCTCAATCCACATTCAGTTCGTTACTCTGAAATTATGTTTGATGCATAATATACATATTCATTTCCAAGATAAGCTTTCTATGTCGAATGCAGCACAAGAGCGAAATTTATGAATCAATTTGTCCTTTCTCCTGTTTGTCCGTCTGTCACATATTTGGATATGATTTAATTAATATACACCATAGATGTTATAAACTTACAGGGATGGTAAAGCATGGTGCGACTCTGCTGCCAATGTAGATCAAAGTTTTTTCCTTTTTTATTTTTATGTTTTTTAAGGGTTCACATCAAATGTTGCACATTAAGAATATAATATAATATTATTATTTTAAGTGCACTAAATGTCTTGACGTTTTACCACCTATACTCGTAATGATTTAGTTGATAGATAATGAAAGGGGAAGGGGGAGGGAAAAGGGGAGGGGAACGAAAGGGGAAGGGGAAGGAAAGGGCGAGGGGAGAGGGTGAATGATATGTCGTTGTTAGTATTTAAAAGTAATTACGTTTTAATATTATGGGTAAGCATTATGTAAAGAAAGGGTGAGTGTTGGTGCTGAGTAAAAGAAGGAAAGATGCTAAGGGATGGATGATGCTAATGGGAACATTGTATGGGCAGTAGTTAGGTTAGGGAATAAGATGGGATCAGTGCATGGGCAGTAGTTAGGCTAGGGAATAAGATGGGATCAGTGCATGGTCAGTAGTTAGGTTAGGGAATAAGATGGGATCAGTGTATGGGCAGTAGTTAGGTTAGGGAATAAGATGGGATCAGTGTATGGGCAGTAGTTAGGTTAGGGAATAAGATGGGATCAGTGTATGGGCAGTAGTTAGGTTAGGGAATAAGATGGGATCAGTGTATGGGCAGTTGTTAGGTTAGGGAATAAGATGGGATCAGTGTATGGGCAGTAGTTAGGTTAGGGAATAAGATGGGATCAGTGCATGGGCAGTAGTTAGGCTAGGGAATAAGATGGGATCAGTGTATGGGCAGTTGTTAGGTTAGGGAATAAGATGGGATCAGTGCATGGGCAATAGTTATGTTAGGGAATAAGATGGGATCAGTGTATGGACAGTAGTTAGGTTAGGGAATAAGATGGGATCAGTGTATGGGCAGTTGTTAGCTAAGGGAATAAGTTGGGATCAGTGTATGGGCAGTAGTTAGGTTAGGGAATAAGATAGGATCAGTGCATTGGCAGTAGTTAGGTTAAGAAATAAGATGGGATCAGTGTATGGGCAGTTATTAGGTTAGGGAATAAGATGGGATCAGTGCATGGGCAGTACTTAGGTTAGGGAATAAGATGGGATCAGTGCATTGGCAGTAGTTAGGTTAGGGAATAAGATGGGATCAGTGCATGGACAGTCGTTAGGTTAGGGAATAAGACGGGATCAGTGCATGGGCAGTAGTTTGATTAGGGAATAAGATGGGATCAGTGGGCAGTAGTTAGGTTAGGGAATAAGATGGGATCAGTGGGCAGTAGTTAGGTTAGGGAATAAGATGGAATCAATGCAAGGGCAGTAGTTAGGTTAGGGAATAAGATGGGATCAGTGCATTGGCAGTAGTTAGGCTAGGGAATAAGATGGGATCAGTGTATGGGCAGTAGTTAGGTTAGGGAATAAGATGGGATCAGTGCAGGGACAGTGGTAAGGTTAGGGAATAAGATAGGATCAGTGCATTGACAGTATTTAGGTTAAGGAATAAGATGGGATCAGTGCATGGACAGTAGTTAGGTTAGGGAATGGAATGGGATAAGTGTATGGGCAGTAGGCAGGATCGGGAATGAGATGGGATCAGAGTATGGGCAGTTGTTAGCTAAGGGAATAAGATGGGATAAGTGCATGGGCAGTTGTTAGGTAAGGGAATAAGATGGGATCAGTGTATGGGCAGTAGTTAGGTAAGGGAATAAGATGAGATCAGTGCATGGGCAGTTGTTAGGTTAGGGAATAAGATGGGATCAGTGTATGGGCAGTAGTTAGGTTAGGAAATAAGATGGGATCAGTGCATGGGCAGTAGTTAGGTTAGGGAATAAGATGGGATCAGTGTATGGGTAGTAGTTAGGTTAGGGAATAAAATGGGATCAGTGCATGGGCAGTAGTTAGGAAATAAGATGGGATCAGTGGGCAGTAGTAAGGTTAGGAAATAAGATGGAATCAGTGCAAGGGCAGTAGTTAGGTGAGGGAATAAGATGGGATCAGTGCATGGACAGTAGTTAGGTTAAGGAATAAGATAGGATCAGTGCATGGACAGTAGTTAGGTTAGGGAATAAGATGGGATCAGTGCATGGTCAGTAGTTAGGTTAGGGAATAAGATTGGATCAGTGTATGGGCAGTTGTTAGGTTAGGGAATAAGATGGGATCATTGCATGGACAGTAGTTAGGTTAGGGAATAAGATGGGATCAGTGCATGGACAGAAGTTAGGTTAGGGTATAAGATGGGATCAGTGCATGGACAGTAGTTAGGTTAGGGAATAAGATGGGATCAGTGTATGGGCAGTAGTTAGGTTAGGGAATAAGATGGGATCAGTGTATGGGCAGTAGTTAGGGAATAAGATGGGATCAGTGCATGGACAGTAGTTAGGTTAGGGAATAAGATGGGATCAGTGCATTGGCGGTAGTTTTTTTTATGTTTTTTAAGGATTCACATCAAAATATTATTATTTTAAGTGCACTGAATGTCTTGACGTTTTACCACCTATACTTGTCATTATTTAGTTGTTAGATAATAAAAGGGGAAGGGGAGGGAGAGGGGGAGGGGAATGAAAGGGGATGGGGAGGGAAAGAGCGAGGGAAAGGGTGAATGATAAGTCGTTGTTAGTATTTAAAAGTTTTAAATTTGCAGGATCGGGTCCAAATAGATATTTTTTCAAGTCAAATGTCAAAGTAATATTTTCACCGGTGGTCATCCATACTATGATATTAGAAAGGAATTCTTTTATGGCTTCACAATCCCATAATAAATGTATGATAGTTTCGTCATCTGTTTCACAGAATGTAAAGAAAGGATATGGGTAAATTCCAATTTTATGTGCAAATTTGTTGGTTGTGAGAATAAGTTGGTTAATTCTGTATTGAAACCATTTCAATACTGGGTCTTCAATGTAGTATATTGACTTATTAATTTTTCGCCATTCGTGGGCATCTATGTCTATGTTATAGTCTTGAAGAATGATTTCCCATTTTTGTACTGATGTTGGGATTTCAAAATTTAGACGAAGTAAGTTATAATTTTTTTGGACCTCTTTTTTCTTTAATTATATCAATTATGTTGTACGGAATCCATGGATAGAGCAATTTTGAAGAACAGACTATATTGTTTTTTCGAAATAATGATTTAATGCTTTTTATTAGACCTTCATATTCTATAAAATTTGTGGTCAGTTGATATCTTGATATAAATTCCTCATAGCATAAATTGTTCCATCCTCTTTAATCAAATCATTTATGTATAATAGTCCAGCATCATGCCAAGTTTTAAGATATATATGTGTATTATTAATTTGAATTTGATTGTTATAGCATAATGGACTCTTTTTAATAAAGCTTCAAGTTTAATGTCATTACAAGAGTTATCTTTCTTTTGAATCATTTCTTTCCATGATAAAAAAATAATTTTTCCAAAATTTATTTTTAATGTCTTTCAAAACTTTTTCTACATATTCAATGCCAAATTGAAGGAAATGAACTATTTTAATCTTGTGTAGCAGAAGATTTTGCCACATGCCTTCAGTGTTCAGAATTCTTCTTAGTCATCTTACTCTAGTGCCTGAATATAGGCCAGCAAATTAATCATGTTTAAGCCCCCCTCCTCATATGGTTTAGTTATAATATCCTTTTTAACTTTGGCATTACTGCTATTCCATAGAAAATTAAATACGATTTTATGTAGTTCATTTAAGATACTATTTCTGGGATTTGGAATGAGATAAATAAATGGTTCAGTTGTGAAATTATTAATGATTTGATTATACATATCTTACATTGTACCTACAGGAGTTCGATTTCTTTTACTCCAATTTTTTAAAAAATTGATTTAATTTTGGAAATTTTTTTGTCGAAATTCAATTTACAGATATTAGTAAGATCTACGTCAAAGTCAATACCTAGACAATTGAAAGTCTTTTCTCCCCATTTTAGGTTCCAGTTCTTACATAGTCTATCATTGCAAAGTTTTCAAAGGACAATAAGGACAATAAACCAAAGCAGTTCCTAATAAAGCTCACGCAGCAAGATACGCTCGTTGATATTTTGATCACAACACCAAAATATCTAAGTCCCATATCTCCATAAGGAAAAATCGGATGAACCTGAAATTCAAAAGGCGGCTTCCTCTTCAAAGTTTGATCACAATGTACAAATATCATGAAAATCTGTTGACGCATATTCAAGTTATTGCGTTCCATGCACCTATATTTTGCCCTCAGCTTAACATGTATGTGCATATAGCTCCCCCCTTCCATTACACATAATTTCTGGATTATGTGACAAAAAATTTAAGAACCCGTTATATATGTGAAAGAACATCCTTTTTTCTTAAAGTATACAAAATTTCAAAACATTTTGACGAGAAATAGATTTTTAAAGAATTTTTAACTATTTTAGTACATTATTTCATTGTATTTAATATATCTAAGTCCCATAACTCCGTAACGACATATCGAATGAACCTGAAAATCGAAAGGCAGCTTCTTCTTCAAGGTCTGATCACAATGTAGAAATATCATGTAAATCCGTTGACGCTTATTCAAGTTATTGCGTTCCATGCGCCTTTATTTTGACCTTAGCGTATCATGTATGTGCATATAACCTCCCCCCCCCCTCCCATCTACACATAATATCTCGGTTATGCGACCAAAAAATTAAAAACCCGTTTCTTATGTCAAAGAACATCCTTTCTACTTGAAGTATACATAAATTCAAAACATTTTGACCAGAAATAGATTTTTAAAGATTTTTTAACTATTTTAGTATATTTTCATTGTATTTAAAATATCTAAGTCCCATAACTCCGTAACAACAAATCGGATGAACCTGAAAATCGAAAGGCGGCTTCTTCTTTAAAGGCTGATCACATTGTAGAAATATCATGTAAATCCGTTGACGCTTATTCAAGTTATTGCGTTCCATGCGCCTATATTTTGCCCTTAGCTTAACATGTATGTGCATATAAACCCCCCCCTCCCATAATACATACATGTAATATCTCATTTATGCGACCGAAAAATTAAAAACCCGTTACATATGTCAAAAAGCATCATTTGTACCTTAAGTATACAAAATTTTAAAACATTTCGACCAAGAATAGATTTTTAAATAATTTTTAACTATTTTAGTATATTTTCACTGTATTTTAAAATATCTAAGTCCCGTAACTCTGTAACGACAAGTCGGATGAACCTGAAAATCGAAAGGCGGCTGCCTCTCTACAGTCCAATCACAATGCATGAATATCATGAAAATCCGTTGACGCATATTCAAGTAAAATTGCGTTCCATGCGCCTATATTTTGCCCTTAGCTTAACATGTACATGTATGAGCATTTAACCCCCCCCCCATTCCTATTACACACAATATCTCACAATATATTTTGCGACAAAAACAAAACCCAAAAACCCGTTACATATGTCAAAGAACATCCTTTCTACTTGAAGTATACAAAATTTCAAAACATTTCGACCAGAAATAGATTTTTAAATAATTTTTAACTGTTTTAGTATATTTTCACTGTATTTTTAAAACCTAAGTCCCATAACTCTGTAACAACAAATAGGATGAACCTGAAAATCAAAAGGCGGCTTTCTCTCCACAGTCTGATCACAATGTATAAATTTCATGAAAATCCGTTGACGCGTATTCAAGTTATTGCGTTCCATAGGCGGACGGACAGACGGAGAGACAGACGGACAGACGGACGCACTTCGCCATACCATAATACGTCCCGTCAAATGACGGGCGTATAAAAAACTGGAGACCAATTACATTACTAAACACTGTATATAAATTAGGGTCAGGGGTAATTGCAAATAGAATTAAAACTCTGTTAGAGAAGCTTATCAATAAAGATCAGACAGGCTTTATGTCTGGAAGGTATATCGGCGAAAACACCAGACTTAAATACGATTTGTTAGATTATACAGAAGAAAAAAAACATTCCTGGCTTACTATTGTTAATTGACTTCGAAAAAGCATTTGATTCCGTCTCCTGGAAATTTCTCGATAAAGTTTTACATTTCTTTAATTTTGGTGAATCGATTCGCAAGTGGGTCTTGGTCTTCTATAACAACATAAAATCTAGAATAAATATTGGCGGTAATCTTTCAGAATTTTTCTATCCACAAAGAGGCTGTCGTCAAGGCGCCCCGGTTTCTTCGTACTTATTTCTATTATGTGAAGAGATTTTAGCTATTAAGATTAGAAACAATAAAGATATAAAAGGAATAAAAATAGATAGAATTGAACATGTCATATCACAGTATGCTGATGATACATCACTCATTCTAGATAGATCTGAGAAATCCTTATATGAAGGTCTCCTTGAATTACAAAGGTTTGAGGGAATCTCAGGGCTAAAAGTAAATTTTGATAAGACACACGTTATATGGATTGGTTCAAAGAAACATGTAGATCAAGGTTACTATCACATGAGTATCGCACATGGGGTCAAACTTATGTTACGCACATGAGGTGAAACATGGGGTCAACCATGGGTTACACACATGTGGTCAAACATGGGTTACGCACATGGGGTCAAACATGGGTTACACACATGGGGTCAAACATCGGTTAAACACATGGATTACACATATGGGGTCAAACATGGGTTACACACATGGATTACACAGATGGGGTCAAACATGGATTACACAGATGGGGTTAAACATGGGTTACACACATGGTGTCAAACATGGATTACACAGATAGGGTCAAACATGGGTTACATATATGGGGTCAAACATCGGTTACACAGATGAGGTCAAACATGGATTACACAGATGGGGTCAAACATGGATTAGACCGACGGAGTCAAACATGGGTTTCACAGATGGGGTAAAACATAGATTACACAGATGGGGTCAAACATGGGTTACACAGATGGGTTACACAGATGGGGTCAAACATGGATTACACAGATGGGATCAAACATGGATTACACAGATGGGGTCAAACATAGGTTACACACATTGGTTCAAACATGGATTACACAGATAGGGTCAAACATGGGTTACACAGATGGGGTCAAACATGGATTACACAGATGAGGTCAAAATTGGTTACACAGATGGGTCATACTAAGCAGAGAGGGGTCGTACTAAACACAGAGGGGTCGTACTAGATACCGAGGGATCAAACTAAACACTGAGTGGTCATACTTAACACAGAGGGTTCATACTTAACACAGAGGGTTCATTCTAAACACAGAGGGGTCATATTAAACACAGAGGGGTCATACTAAACACAGAGTGGTCATACTAAACAAAATGTTTTCATACTAAACACAGAGGGATCATACTAAACACAGAGGGGTCATACTAAACACAGAGGGATCATAATAAACACAGAGGGGTGAAACTAAACACAGAGGGGTAATATTAAACACAGAGGGGTCATACATGTACTAAACACAGAGGGGTCATACTAAACACAGAGGGTTCATACTAAACACAGGGTGGTCATACTAAACACAAAATGGTCATACTAAACACAGAGTGGTCATACTAAACACAGAGGGGTCATACTAAACACAGAGGAGTCATACTAGATACCGAGGGATCATACTAAACACTGAGTGGTCATACTAAACACAGAGGGTTCATACTAAACACAGAGGGTTCATACTAAACAGAGAGGGGTCATAATAACACAGAGGGGTCGTACTAAACACAGAGGGTTCATACTAAACACAGAGGGGTTATACTAAACACAGAGGGATCATACTAAACACAGAGGGTTCATTCTAAACACAGAGGGGTCATACTAAACACAGAGGGTTCATACTAAACACAGAGGGGTCATACTAAACACAGAGGGGTCATACTAAACATAGAAGATTCATACTAAACACAGAGGGTTATACTTAACACAGAGGGATCATAATAAACACTGAGTGGTCATACTAAACGCTGAGGGGTCATACTAAACACAGAGGGTTAGTACTAAACACAGAGGGGCCATACTAAACACAGAGGGTTCATACTAAACATAGAGGGGTCATACTAAACACAGAGGGGTCGTACTAAACATGGAGGGATCATTCTAAACACAGAGGGGTCATACTTAACACAGAGGGATCATTCTAAACAAAGAGGGGTCGTACTAAACATAGAGGGATCATAGTAAACAGAGAGGGTTCATACTAAACACAGAGGGGTCATACTAAACACAGAGGGGTCATACTAAACACAGAGGGGTCATACATGTACTCAACACAGAGTGGACATACTAAACACAGAGTGGTCATACTAAACAAAATGTGTTCATACTAAACACAGAGGGATCATACTAAACACAGAGGGGTCATACTAAACACAGAGGGGTCATACTAAACACAGAGGGGTCATACTAAACACAGAGGGGTCATACATGTACTCAACACAGAGTGGACATACTAAACACAGAGTGGTCATACTAAACAAAAAGTGGTCATACTAAACACAGAGGGGTCATACTACACACGGAGGGGCCATACTAAACACAGAGGGGTCATACTAAACACAGAGTGGGCATACTTAGCACAGAGGGATCATACTGAACACTGAGGGGTTATACTAAACACTGAGGGGTCATATTAAACACAGAGTGGTCATACATGTACTAAACACAGAGGGTTCATACTAAACACAGAGGGTTCATACTAACCACAGAGGGTTCATACTAAACACAGAGGGGTCATACTTAACACTGAGAGATAATACAAGATACTGACTTTAAACATTGATACTAAAAACATAGCAGCCATACTCATTATTGAGAGATTATATAAGATACTGACCCTTAACATTGATACTAAACATAGCCGAGCCACACTAAGCACCGAGAGATTATACAAGATACTGACTCTGAACACCGATACTAAATACAGAGGATGAAACTAAACACTGGTGCATAATCTTAAACACAATGACATGACAAATATGGATAATGACCATATCACTGTACACAGCACAAAATCGATAATTCAGAAAATCAGAAACCGAAGGAATACAAAATCAGGATAAAATAGAAACCAAAGCAAACATGTAAGGAATCCCAATCTCTTGTTCATTTATATGTAGATATATAACATGTTTTGTATTTCAAAATAAAAGGACAAACCTGGTAGGTTTTCGTTCAACCGTTGACTGATGTTTTGTATTATTGTATCATGTTCCTGGACCATTCTAGCGAGTTTAGCCTTTTTTTCTTCATCTTCCTCTCGATGTCTTTTTGCATCTGATTGTAGCTGTTCTATTTTATCTTCATGTTCTTTATGCAAATCTATCATAAAAAAATACCACTTGCTAGTAATTATGTAAAAGTAATTCTCTGAAATACAGAAATAAGAAACAAATCGATAAAGAATCGGGATATTTTATAGGTTCAAGGGGCATAATTGTAAAAAAAGGATTATATTAAACTACGACATTTGAGGCTTATCTGTTTTCCAACAAGTTTTCCATTATTTAATCTGATTACAAGAAGAAATAAACATGTAATTATATTTTCACCTTTAACCATATGTGTAGTTTCGGTTATCATTTTCCTCGTCTCTTTATCCTCCTTTACTTGATCACGCAGTTTTTCGTCACACTTTTTGGCCATTTCAGGATCCATGGTTTCATTTCTAAGAAAGTCAACTTCTTTCTCGTAATTTTTATTATTATTCAGGAATGTGTCTATTTCAACAACTGAAGACCTCACGGTGGACCATATATCATTGAAATCTGAATTTGACAATGAAGAACTAAGCACATGTCCATACGCTTTGTTCCTCGTAATGCGGATCCTTTCTATGTTTGCAGATAGTGACATATCATTAGGATCTGGATCTTTTCCCCAGCCTTTTGTATGTGGACGTATGTTACATATGTTTCTTAGTAAGGTATATAACAGTGAAATATCGAAGTCACTATAGTTTCCAATGTAATGCCCAGAACGAGGTAGAATAAGGTCCATTTGAGGTTTAGTTAGTTTTGGTAGTCTAAAGCGATGTTGTTGTATGACTTGTGGAAATTTATGTGGTGGTACATGATGCCGTAGTACGTCCCTGAGTTGGTCCGTACACGGGTCCAACAGAACCCGACTGACCCGGCTGGCATTTGTTGTTTCTTCTGTAGAGGAGTACTTGGAAGTTGCCATTTTGCACCTAGTGACCTAAAACCTACAAAAGAAAGAAATATTGCCACAATGTAATATGTAAGTATCATTGGTATATAAATCACACAAAGATACATCTTTAGGGAAGAACATGTTGGCTAAAAGGAATATATTGTAGATTTCTAAGAAATTTTATTTTGAATCATTATTCGGCGGATAATCATTCTATTTGCTAGCTTTTTCTCTGGTACCATGTTTCAATATCATTATTTTGAATTTCACAATTTTAATGATGTTTACGTAAACATGTTAAA
This sequence comes from Pinctada imbricata, assembly GCA_033119305.1. Classification (NCBI taxonomy): domain Eukaryota; kingdom Metazoa; phylum Mollusca; class Bivalvia; order Pterioida; family Pteriidae; genus Pinctada; species Pinctada imbricata. The sequence continues at coordinate 48,467,553 of VSWD01000002.1, forward strand.
AAGCACTTGACAACTTTGATTTCTAACTTGAAATCTCTGATGAGACTGAAGCTCTCCTGGTTGTCTTAGCTTGAGTGGAATGCCCATTTTCCAAGATCTCAAGGGTCAAACAAAATATCTGGTCCACAGCATATACCCATTATAATGCAGTAATGATATTATTCTCTCTAAGATTCGGTGTGTCAAAAGATAACATTATACAATTATTGACTGGGAATGAGGGCAATATATGATTTGTTGGACCTGAAGATAAAATATTGCCCGAGGCCGAAGGCCGAGGGCTATATTTTGTCTGAAGGTCCAACAAATCATATATTGCCCGAATTTCCAGTCAATAATTGTTTTGTTATACCTTACATCAATACTGCAGCAACGAACCGATTAGCCCGGCTTGTTTACGTTCATTTTCTTCTACAAGAGAAAGAGCGCGGAAAAATAGGTAGAGCTAATAGCGTCATCAATGACGTGACGTCACAAACGATGTACCGTTTATCGGTCAATATTTTTTGAAATATTGCCCTAGGGCCAACATTGATGTAAATATTGACCGCTTGGTCAAATATTCGAATTTATAGGCAGTTTTCCTATGGGATTTTTATATAGAGATACTGACAAGGGTATAACAAAGAGTTATATAGAACAAATAAACAATAAAGCAGGTGCACAACTAGACCATGCACCCATTATAATGCAAACAGAATTCGTAATCTTCAAGAAAGAAGGGGATCGCTAACAAGACTCGGTTGCAGCACCAACAGCAACACACCATATGGAAGCACAGAGAAGACCTCACAGTAAGAGACAAGGAACAGCAAAGGACACATCAAACATCGATCATAAAAAAATAACACAAAAACCTGAAGGCTTGATACTGTTTATAAACATTATCCTATAGACTGTGGGTTGCCTGAAGTCATGACACTGTTTATAAACATTATACAATTATTGACTGGGAATGAGGGCAATATATGATTTGTTGGACCTGAAGACAAAATGTTGCCCGAGACCGAAGGCCGAGGGCTATATTTTGTCTGAAGGTCCAACAAATCATATATTGACCGAATTCCCAGTCAATAATTGTTTTGTTATACCTTACATGAATACTGCAGCAACGAACCGATTAGCCCGGAATGTTTACGTTCATTTTCTTCTATAAGAGAAAGAGCGCGGAAAAATAGATGGAGCTAATAGCGTCATCGATGACGTGACGTAATAAACAATGTACCGTTTATCGGTCAATATTTTTCAAAATATTGCCCTAGGGCCAATATTGATGTAAATATTGACCGCTTGGTCAACTATTCGAATTTATAGGCATTTTTCTTATGGTGATTTTATATAGAGATACTGACAAGGGTATAACAATATCCTATGGAATAAGGATTGTCTGAAGTTTTGACACTGTTTATAAACATTATCCTATGGAATGTGGATTACCTAAAGGCTTGACACTGTTTATAAACATTATCCTATGGAATGTGGATTACCTAAAGGCTTGACAATGTTTATAAACATTATTCTATGGAATGTGGATTGCCTGAAGGCTTGACACTGTTTATAAACATTATCCTATAGAATGTGGATTGCCTGAAGGCTTGATACTGTTTATAAACATTATCCTATGGAATGTGGATTGCCTGAAGGCTTGACACTGTTTATAAACATTATCCTATGGAATGTGGATTGCCTGAAGGCTTGACACTGTTTATAAACATTATCCTATGGAATGTGGATTGCCTAAAGGCTTGACACTGTTTATAAACATTATCCTATGGAATGTGGATTGCCTGAAGGCTTGACACTATTTATAAACATTATACTATGGAATGTGGATTGTATGAAGGCTTGATACTGTTTATAAACATTATACTATGGAATGTGGAACAACACTCTGGAAATTATAATGACTTTGATATATCACTGTTATATACGTTACTTAGACATTTGTAACATACGTCCACATACAAAAACCAACACGTCCATCCTGAAGAGAGAAACTCTCTCTGAACTCACAACGCGCGAGTCAGTATGATCCCTTCAGGTAATCAGCATTCCATAGGATAATGTTTATAAATGTGTCAAGCCTTCAGGCAATCCTTATTCAATAAGATAATGTTTATAAAGGTATCAAGCCTTCACGACACATTAATGTTTTTACCTGATAAGATGCATTAAAAATAATTGCCCGATACGACATATCAATGTTTTTACCTGATAAGATGCATTAAAAATAATTGCCCGATACGACATATCAATGTTTATTACCTGATTAGATACACCATTGTTAATTACCTAGTTCAAGTACCTGATCAAAGATATTAATGTTAATAACCCGATGAAAGATAAAAATTATAATTACCCGAGACTCAAGTAAAGAACGTCTCACATCAGTGTTGTCTGCTCACATCAGTGTTGTCTGCAGTGTTGTTGTTTTGATGTTCCCAAGATTAATGTCCGTCGTCTGTACTAAGGTTCTGTAGATGGATTCTAAGGGCGACTCTGTTTATAAAGATGGCGTTGGCCTTTTCTTGTTCGTTCTTCCTTGTTAAAGCGCGAGATGTCTAAGGTTCAATCAGGCTAGACTTGCACAGATCTAGGTTATATAGATGGCGGAGGGATTCCCCCGATACTTTCTTCCTCGTTAGGGCACGAGGTCATAATGACGATGTTATACTGTTAACAAGGATCATCTTCCTGGCGTATCAACAATGTGTATTAAGCTTCATTCTATGTACAGTTTCATCATAACGTATATTATTGTTTTCAGAAAATAGACACTAAACCACTAAAGGTCGTGTGGTCAGAGTGCGAAGTGCTAGTTTTCGATGATTTATACTTATATACCACATACATGTATATTGTTAATTTACAAGGAGTCTAACAGTGAGCAATTAAAGGAAAACTCCTTCATAATCAAGAGATCAAGCTAATTCTAAGGTCAAAAAGGGAAGAGATCTCCAACAAGACCCTGTTGCAGCACCAACAGCAAAACATCCGATGCGAAAGAGACGAAAAAGAGGCATACGACATATAAACATCACACACAAAAGACAACACATAAATAAACGAGACCAATGAGTAACAGGTGCCGACCCTTGGACGTCCAAGAAGCAGATGGTCTGATTACGTGCGCACAACCCTCTCACTTCTCCAATTACCAAGAGGTCTCGAGGAACGTACAGTTGTGGTGTAAAACAACCTCCTCATTGTAAGATGACCGCACACAAACAAGACCGCAAAACGCAGGGGCCCAAGCAACACAGACGAATATGCAAATAGATATAAAAAGAGGGCGTACGTAATACAATATGTGCTCTTCCGACACGAGCTCATGTATGTTATCATCCGAAGAGTCCGACTGACATTCAGAGAGGACAGGTGTTCGGGGTCCTGTCTTCTCTAACGAAATCTGGACAGGGCCCGTCATGGAGTCCCGTCGTCACAGTAAGTCCGAGTGCAAGTCTCAAGAATGCGTTGGTACAAGACTGTAGATTGGTCAAGTATCAAGTCTAGTGTCCGTTTGGTGACATTAGTATCATACCCACGATATAAAATGCGTTTGATGATTCTGACGCATTTTCGATGGATATGCTGTCTGCCTTTGATCCTTCTAATTTTCTTTATCATATCAGGCATAAAAGACAGGTTGTGTAATACCCAAAGTAATGTACTCTGTTGCGTGTATAGATCTAAATTTTAAAAGACGTTGACTGTAATTTTTGTAAAATTCCTGAAAGTCTTAACTAGATTATGAAAGCGGAAATCTTGAGCTAAAAGTTTCTTATTAATTTGTAAATTTCTACTGTGAAAATAAAAAGTATCAGTACATGCTCTAGCGTACCGGATGAGCTGTGATATGCAAATGCCGTATAACGGTAGTTTTGGAACATCACCGTCAAGTCAGGGGAAATTTACTATGTTGAATCCAAAATCATCTTTTTTGTCATATACACTTGTATGAATCTTTCCGTTTACAATTTTGGTATTTAACTCCAACGATGGTGTTTCTGTATTTGTAACGTTTGCCTGGTTAAGTGTTATTTCTTGTGGATAAATTTCATTCTGATATAATTCAAAAGCAGGAAGGTCAATAGGTAGAATATTATCCCGATATCTACATGTATTATTGAAACAGTTCAGATAATCAAATTTTCTTTGCTTTTGAATATTTTGGATAAATTCTTTTCCGTAAGTGTATAGAAATAAATCTGCAACAAGAGGCGCACAGTTAGTGCCCATATTAATCCCTACAACCTGCTTGTATAGATCCTCACCAAACATAAATATTGTCCAAGAGGAAGGACAAAACATTACACAGGTCACTAGATATCCATAATTTGTATGATTTGTAGTCTGTCGAGGAAAAGAAACCTTTTGGTTTCAGATGTACAAATGTAAGTTTTCCGCTCTCGATCAAAACACCATTTAATGAATTAAGATAATCGATCATTAATGTTCACTGTGTAGAATCACGTGACTTATGTTGGTGAAACCACGAATGAATAAAAAGCTCAGCTGGAGGAATGAAAACAGGAACTGCAATATTTGCTTTGATTAAATTTTATCTTTTCATAAGCTATATCCTTGTCTTAATTGATTCTTTTACAATCATGGACTCCTTAGTTAGTAAAACGCTGTTGTTTTAAATTAAATTATGATATTTGCGTGTAAACCACCACAACATTGTGTTTAAGATATTTCGACTACGACGTTCCTTTTGTCAGGATGTTTGTAAAAACTACAATGACTTCTTGTTTGAAAACAAAGAATTATTAAAAAACCATTTTTTACAATGACATCGGCTATGAAAATATAAAATTGAATCAACGGTATCATCACAATACCTGTTTTCTTTCCTCCAAACGAGTAACATGTCTCCATTTTCTGTTCGTGGTTTCACCAGCTTTAGTCACGTGATGCTACACAGTGATATTGTCATGAGGGATTAAGTGCGGTGTACGTATAATGAGTTAAAGAATATTTTGACGATAATCTCAACAGCACTCACAATAAAGCACGTAATTGAGCATCGACGGACCCCTAGAAATGACAAATATGGATAATGACCATATCCCTGTATACAGAACAAAATCGATAATTCAATAAATCAGAAACCGAAGGCATACAAAATCAGCACAAAACAGGAATCAAAGCAAACAAACAAAAATATCCACCACATGAAAAGAAATGAACTCCCGATATGGGAGTGAGACCAGGTGCCCAGGAAGAATAAGCATCTCCTGCTTGCATGCAACACCCGCCGCGTCAATTCGGTAGAACTGTCACATCCGGTAACTTCCATTTTGGAAGACTTAGAGTACATCTTTGGTTGGACGGTTCAATTGAGATATGAACATGCCATAAGCAGGCGATGAAGGGATGTCGCTACTCAGAAAAGGAAAGTTTGTAATGCTGAAATTGAAGTCGTCACGTTGTCATAGAGTGAGGTGTTCATGTGATCATCAGTGTCGTAGGACAACATTATGTCCAAATAGGATGCTGAATTATTTGTCTCGGTGGTTTCTTTGACATCAATCTCCGAAGGAAAGATACTGCTCAGGTAATCCGCGAATTTTGGATTATTGATGGACAACATATCGTCTGTGTATCTGTAAGTGAAGCTGAAGTCAGAAGCTAAGTATCTTTTCCCTTCAGAGACCAAAGATTGAATGAATTCAGCTTCGTACGAGTAAAGGAAAATGTCGGCAAGGAGTGGGGCAAGTTTGGTCCCCATTGGAATTCCGACAATTTGATGGAAGACCTTTCCTCCAAACACCACAAAAATGTTTTCGATCAGAAAGTTTAACATCTGAATAATATCTGTTTCAGTTCACTTATTTTCAGAATCGGACTTTTCTTTTACAAAGTAGGTTTTGTCATAGTTAATTACAATAAATTTGTATTTGCGATTACCGTTCTTACTTGTAAACGCATTACATATAATTTTTGCGAGTCTTTCTTTCAATTTAGAATGTGGAAATGTAGAAAGTGTCGAAAAATCAAAGGCTTTGATCGAATTGACTCTACTAAAATGAGTGGATTTCAGATGTTCTAAAAGTTCCTTCGAATTCTTTAAAATCCACATCTGGTTGATACCACTGCGAGAATATACTGTCGAACAATATTTTTGAAGCCCAGATTTGATTTCAGATAAAACTTTGGTGAGTAAGATCGATGCAGATTTGGTAGAACATTTTGAGGAACCAGCGATGAAACGTTGTTTGCACGGATTCTTATGCATTTTAGATATGCAGTATAAGTATGGTAAATCTAAATCTAAATTGTTAGTGTCGAAGCCAAAGGAAGCAAGATGACAAATATGGATAATGACCATATCCCTGTCTACAGTACAAAATCGATAATTCAGAAAATCAGAAACCGAAGGCATACAATCAGGATAAAACAGGAACCAAAGCAAACAAAAACAAAAACCTCCACCATATGAAAAGAAGCGAACTCCCGATATGAGAGTGAGACCAGGTGCCCAGGAAGAGTAAGCATCTCCTGCTTGCATGCAACACCCGTCGCTTCAGTTCGGTAGAACTGTCACATCCGGTTACTTCCATTTTGGAAGATATAGAGTACAATCTTTGGTTGGATGGTTCAAATGGTCTATGACAGAATATCATCCACCATTCTGGATAGTGGGACATCATAGTGTATGACGAGTTCCCCATATCGACCGTAGAACTTCCTCAGTGACGATGTTAGTCGGTCACAAACATATCCCTGATTGAGAAGCTTATCTGAAAGACGCCTAGCTCTCAGAACAAAATCCGTATATTTGGTACTTGCTCTGGCATAGCGAATCAACTGAGATATGAACGCGCCATAAGCAGGCGATGAAGGGATGTTGCTACTCAGAAAAGGAAAGTTCGTAATGCTGAAATTGAAGTCGTCACGTTTGTCATAGAGTGAGGTGTTCATGTGACCATCAGTGTCGTAGGACAACATTATGTCCAAATAGGATGCTGAATTATTTGTCTCTGTAGTTTCTTTGACTTCAAGCTCCGAAGGATAGATACTGCTCAGGTATTCCGCGAATTTTGGACTATTGATGGACAACACATCGTCTATGTATCTGTAAGTGAAGTTGAAGTCAGAAGCTAAGTATCTTTTCCCTTCAGAGACCAAAGATTGAATGAATTCAGCTTCGTACGAGTAAAGGAAAATGTCGGCAAGGAGTGGGGCACAATTGGTCCCCATTGGAATTCCGACAATTTGCTGGAAGACCTTTCCTCCAAACACCACAAAAATGTTGTCGATCAGAAAGTTTAACATCTGAATAATGTCTGTTTCAGTGTACTTATTTTCAGAATCTGACTTTTCTTTTACAAAGTAGGTTTTGTCATAGTTAATAACAATAAATTTGTATTTGCAATTACCGTTCTTACTTGTAAACGCATTACTTATAATTTTTGCGAGTCTTTCTTTCAATTTAGAATGTGGAATTGTAGTGTAAAGTGTCGAAAAATCAAAGGCTTTGATCGAATGGACTAAAATGAGTGGATTTCAGATGTTCTAAAAGTTCCTTTGAATTCTTTAAAATCCACATCTGGTTGATACTACTGCGAGAATATACTGTCGAACAAGAGCTGATTTGTGGTTATCTATAATTTCAGAAGCAGAAAGCTAGAGGTGGGAGAAGGTGCCCGGGAGGAGTAAGCATCCCCTGTTGGCTAGCCGCACCCGCCGTCGATGTTCAAGCATGAAAATGAAACAATATATAAAAATACATGCACTGTCTGAGGTTATGTCTATATAGAAAGTGCTATGGCGACAATGTCAGGGCAAAATATTTAAAACTCTTACTGTCAGACCCCTCGCGGGAACTTTTTTACGAGCTCCACACAGCAAAGGGCATAATTGTTACACAAATGAGTTAAAGAAAATCCTGACGATAATCTCAACAGTACTCACAATAGAGCACGTAATTGAGACGTCAAGGTCAGTCATAAATGATAGGTTCAATGTCAATTTAGGTCACAGTTTTACTTGCAAGGCCTTCTAATTTAGAATATAAATATAAAATATGAAAGTAAATCCGCTTTTGATTCAAGTGTTACAATCTTTTTCAAAGTTTTGAAAAGATTACCAAAGTAAAGGTCAATGCAACTAGGTCAAGAGGCATGGTTTCATACAAAAATAATGTAAAGAATATATGAGTAAATTATGGAAGCTCTACTCATTACAATTAAATATATAACTAAGGTTTATGTTTTTGAAAAAAAAAAGTCAAACATCAAGGTCAACAAGTCAAAAGTCGAGGTCACAAATGAATGGTCAGATCCCAAAGTGTTTGCACATGAAGTATAAAATCCCATTTTCTTAAGGTTAAAAGGATATAGTGAAGGTTAATGTTTTTGAAAAGTATGCAAATCTTCGAGGTCAAGGTCGAAAGCGAAGGATTAAAATGAAAGGTCAATCAACGGTTCCTCATTATGTAAAGTAAGTCGTTAATTCTCCTAACAATTTAATCCCTAAGTACTAAAACACAAATTCAGTAATTTCTTTCTCAACTTCAAGGCCAAGTTTCGTGGCTGTATTTGATTCGCCTCAACATGGTTTATGTTTCTCTTCCAAAAATTTCTCTCAAAAAAGATTTCAACGTGACACTTTAACCAAAACGTTGACACACGGACTGAAGAACAGATGGACTTCGCTATTTCATATACATGTACCAACTTTTGCTTCACAATCCGGACATCAAGACAGCTAAGAGAAGTCATAATAAGGCAACAAACTAAAAACATAACGAAACAAAATATAAAATATGAAGTACAGAGTAAATTCATATCTAAATAATTATAACTTAATCAATATTAATTGATTTGAATCTTTACAAGTAATTGTCTGTCTTCTCCGTGAACATGTTTGTATTATTCGTGCTCTCAACACATCGTCGCGTTGGATCTATGCGTTGAATTGTGATTCCTGAGATAAGGATGTTATGATTCCTTACAGGAGATATACACTATGTACGTGATTCTAAACGCATTATTACAAAACAAAACTATCGCTACAATAGGCTAATTGTAGCGATTTCCTTTTGAGCGTTTTCTTGTGTGTATTGTATTGTACCCTGCGACTAACCTGTGGCGTTGCGTGTGTAGGTACATTGTATATCTACTTTGTAAACCATGTATACCGAGCGATAATTTCTGATAAATAATAGAGCAGGTCGTCTGCTCATTCACCGTAACAAAACATCCAAAGTTGTACAGGATCACATCAAAATAATCAATGTTAAAATAAGAGTTTCAATAAAAGGTATCTCCTTACACAAAAAGGAGGGGATCTCCAACAACATCAAGTTGCAGCATCCACAGCAAAACCCCAAAACACTCAATGCAAAAACATAGATCAAACAAACACAGGAGGAGACGCAAAAGGGGCAAGGAACGTCAACGCACAACCCAGAAACATCAAACACAAAGGAATAAACATCAATAAACATCAAAGAAGTACCTAACCGTCATTCAGTCTCAAAGTCGAGAAGGCAAGGAAAAATTCGTGAGAATTCCCATCGAAACGGTTGCGAACCCCGGAATGAGCATTCCGAAGTGAGACAAGGTGCCCGGGGAGAGTCAGCGTCTCCTGATTGCATGCAACACCCGTCGCAACAGCTCCATTGAAACCTGTCAAATTCGGTGATTGTCTCGATGTACATTTTGATGTACATATTAGGTAAGTATGTCTTGTTTGATGATGATGACAGCCATTCAATCACAATGTAGAATGTCACTGATCATTCTGGAAAGAGGGATCTCATATAAATTTTATTACATCCCCGTAGCGACCGAAGAACTTCCTCAATGATGATTTCATCCGTTGCGTAACATAATCCTGAACAAGACTGACTAAACCAACAAGACCAATGGTAACCGGTGCCGACTTAGGACGGCCATTTGCCAAGAAAATAACAGAAGGTGTGGTTATCCTGGATTACGTGCGCACAACCCTCTAACTTTTTCCGATTACCCAGAGGTCTCAAAGAACGTACAATTGTGGTGTAAAACAACCTCCTCACTGTCAGACGACTATACACAAACAAGACCGCAAATCGCAGGGGCCCAAGCAACACAGATGAATATGTAAATGAATATCAAAAGAGGGATTACGTAATAAAACCCATGCTCTGCCGTCGCGAGCTCATGAATGTAATCACTCTAGGAGTCCGACTGACATTCAGAGCGGACAGGTGGTCAAGGCCCTGTCATTTCTAAATAGGTGTGGACAGGGCCCTTCATGGAGTCAGAAGTAAGTTTTAAGAATGCGCTGGTACAAGTGTTAAACTCTTTAAATTCAATAGCATCATTTAAAACCTGATAAATTTACAGCATGGACCAGACATGTACGTTTCGGGTACTAAACCCTCGTCAGTGATCCTCAGCCTAAACAATGTAATATGGCCAAAAAGTATGAAAATCATTATGTCCAAATATGTACCAAAAAGACGTAGTAGAATGGGTGAGATATGATGCTACAGGACCCACGTTTTAGAAATCTCAAGAAATTTTGTAACAGAAAAATTTCAAATGCGTTGAAGAGACAGACGATCAACCAAAGTAGATTGGTCAAGTACCAAGCCTAGTGTCCGTTTGGTGATATAAAGATAATATCCAAGTTATAAAAGGCGTTTGATTATTCTGACGCATTTTCGATAATTATGTTGTCTAATATACTCTGTTGCCTGTATTGGTCCGAATTTCAAAAGTAAAATTTCCAGAAAGTCTTTACTAGTTTGTGAAAGCGAAAACCTTGTCCCAAAAGTAATTTGTAAATTTCTACTGGCTGGCTATTATTATTGTCAGTGCAGAAAGGAGGAAGAACATTTAACTAAAAGAAAAATTACAAAATAAGTTACAAAATAAAGACATTCCATCTGGATGTAAAATTATTCTTGTCTTTTTAAGTATACTTGTTTTTCTGGTTTTTTTTTTGTAATTGTGAAGATAAGAGAGGAATCTAGTAAATGATGGTAGAGATTTATTAATTCGTTGCTTCAGCTGAAAGTTTTGGCACAATATATTCATTCAGTATATTTGAAAGGTCAACATCCTCCAGATCCTCATCTTTACATCTTCTTTAACTCATTTGTGTCACACTTATGCCCTTTGGCGTGTGGAGCTCGTAAAAAAAGTTCCCCGCGAGGGGTTTGACAGTATGAGTTTTGAATATTTCCCCTGACATGGTCACCATAGCACTTTCTATATAGATATGGCCTCAGACAGTGCAATGCATGCAATGCATGTATTTTATATATTGTGTTAATTTCCATGCATGAACATCGACGTCGGGTGCGGCCAGCCAACAGGGGATGCTTACTGCTCCCGGGCACCTGGTTCCACCTCTATCTTGCTAGGGGTCCGTCGATGCTCAATTTGGTGCTCTATGGTGAGTGCTGTTGAGATTATCGTCAGGATCTTCTTTAAATCATTATAGTGATTCAAGTAAAATTATTTTATTTCCTTTAAAATCTGCTTTTGATCTGTTATGCTTTCCTTATTTTCAATCTCTAGTTTTGTAATGTTTTTATTAACACAATTTCGTTTCTCTAAACAGCAAAAATATTTACTAGGTTTTTCTCCCTATTCATTTCATCGTGAACTTGTTCTTATTATAAGACCTGATTTTGACTCTTCCAATAATTTCTTTACAAAGTTGATTTGCTCAATAAGGTACTTCTTTTCGCTCTCCTTTGCTTTCTTTAATTTACTAATTTTATAAAAGAATGATCAGTTTTGTATCCACTTAAGATATCTGTGTTTTCAAATCTGGAAAGAAGTTCTGAAATTAGGAAAAAATCTAGTCTTGCCATTTTGATTGGATTTTTTTTGTACCAGGTATAAGATTCAACGTTGGATAATATGTTTATTAAGTTCATTCATTAATTTCAAAACAGTCTCTCTTCTTCTAGGGTTATTCATGTAAGTATAGTTGTAAGTATTCAAGTTAGGGTCCTGGACAAGGTTCCAGTCACCACAAATAATAGCAAAATCAGATGAAAAGTTATTTATAAAATTCCGAATTTCCACAAAATATTCTGCCGAGTTATCATTAGGTCCGTAGATATTTATCAAACTCAGCGTAAATTGATTTTCTATCAGAATCTTTAACCAAAGTAAATTGCCTATGTTATCATTATGTGAATCTATAATGTAATATTCAAAGTTGTTATTAATAAGTACTGATACACCTCTTGAGTTTGTTTTTCCTAAAGAGCAAAAATGTTCTGCACCCCATTGTGCCCGGACAAAATCTATATCTTTAGAGGAAAAGCGTGTATCCTGTAGACATAGTATGGAAATTTCTTTTTGTTTAAAAAGTTTAAAATATCCTTCCTTTTTAAATAATCTTGTAAACCCCTACAGTTCATAGACATGATATTAATAGTGCTACACATAGAGATATGACTAAATATGATTATATAAGTTTATGCATAATTTTCTTTCTATCGACTTATTTACTTGTCTCATATAAACAACAGCACATAACACAGCAGGGGCAATGACATAATTATGGACAGACAGACAGAATAACCACACATACACACGAAAGAACTGTTAACATACAAGAAAAGTAATTCATATTCTGAAATACCTCAAAAAGACTCGAGTTTCAGGTGGTGTTGACAAAAAAAATCGACCAGCTAGCAGATGGTTCAATCGGAAAAATAGTTTTCTTTAAAAAAATGTATAATTAAGAAGGGAGGAGATCTCCAACAAAATCCCATTGCAGCATCAACAGCAAAACACACGATGAAAAAACACAAAAGACGAGTACAGCACGAGACGTAAAAGAGACACACGACATGTAAACATCAAACACAAAAGACTACACATAAACCGACGAGACCAATGGGTAACCGGTGCCGACTTTGGACGGTCATCTGTCACGCAAGTAGCAAATGGTGTGGTTATCCTGGATTACGTGCGCACAACCCTCTCACTTCTCCAATTACCCAGAGGTCTCGAAGAACGTACAATTGTGGTGTAAAATAACATCCTCACTGTAAGATGACATCACACAAACAAGACCGCAAAATGCAGAGGCCCCAGAGACACAGATGAATATGTAAATGGATATAAAAAGAGGGAATGCGTTATACAGTCCGTGCTCTGCCGGCTGTAGCGAGCTCATGTATGCAATCACCCGAGGAGTCCGACTGACATTCAGAGAGGACAGGTGGTCGGGGCCCTGTCTTCTCTAAAGAGGTTTGGACAGGGCCCGTCATGGAGTCCCGTCGTCACAGTCAGTCAGAGTGCAAGTCTCAAGGATGCGCTTGTACAAGACTGTAGATTGGTCAAGTACCAAGCCTAGTGTCCGTCTGGTGACATTAGGATCATATCCACGGTATAAAAGGCGTTTGATGATTCTGACGCATTTTCGATGGTTATGCTGCCTACCTTTGATCCTCTTTATTTTGTTTATCATATCACCATAAAAGACAGGTTGTGTAATACCCATAGTAATGTACTACAGTATATATATTGCAATAAATATCTACTAATACTAAGCTGGTTTACTAGCGAGTTCAGAATATTCAACCATATGTACATAGGATGTTTTTGAGGAAAAGCAAAATAATTAAACAAAATAATGATAATAATAATCTTCACACACACAAGGATGTACTACTAAATAACGTTTGTACGACAGCAAATGAGAAATCATTTGGATATAGATGTAAACATGGAATGAGTTTACCGTTAGATAACTATGTAGTGTTTATATAAGAGTAAACACGAAAAAGATTTCATTGGCTCGGCATAGGTATTCATACAATCAGTCAATATCTGAATCATTGGCGTAGCCGCTTGCTGCGTCTATACGTCCTCCGTGGCCAGATAAGCGTTTCTTGACTTTTTTATCTATGTCGTCGTTGATATCAAATACATATCTTCGCTCTTTCCCTCCTTTAGTTTCGCATATACACGGCAGTTAAATTACCACGCCGCATCTACTAGTTCATGTTCCAGGAGTGCTCGAATTAGTTGACTATTTTCCTTCGTCACGTCATCAATAAATTTTGCCCCTGCATGCTTCTCCTTGAAGGTTTTCCGTTCGCGTATGATACGAGCCTTCACCTCTGTATTCTATACTTTTAACATAATAGGATTGACCTTTCCTTTATCATCGGGAATTTGGTGTACAGCTACAAATCATCAGGAGTAACATCAACCTGGATCGCCTCCTTAATAACTTTGCACACAGTCTCCTCTGTATTCTGTACTTTGCCATTGCGCATCACAACCTCTTCTATCCCATGTATTTTGATATGAGTTTTCCAAGAATATTGTTCACTTCTATTGGCCGTGGCAAGAGCTTTGGCGGAATTTTTCTGTGTTGCAAGTTCGGTTTTTCCTAATTTTTTCTGTTTCTTTCTTTCTCTCCTGAATTTTCGCTCTTAACTCTTGATTTTCCATGTACACTTTGTCGTAGTCATCTTTTAGTTTTTCCACATTTGTCGTCGTATTTTTGTTTCACATCATCTATTTTTTGGTTCATTTCATATCTGAATTCATTTATCATCCCCGCAAATCATTCTGTTTTTTCTTGAGTTCGACTTTAATCTCGGTTTATTTCTCAAGAATCCGTAGATAAGCGTGATCAGAGCCTTCTGAGACGACACATGATAATTCACAACGTGTACGTTTATTTGAATTCTGGTCAGCCTTTTCATTCCATTTTCTTTGTGATTGAGAATCCTCTTTTTAAGAGAAATAATCCGCTACTGAAGCTTGAATAGGCATATTTAGATTGTATTATAAACATGGTCAGTGATCTATGAAATTAGATGTCATAGTTACAATGTATACCTGTGGCACTGGTAAATGCTCGGTGATTAAAATTCACAATCGTATATAATAAAAATCCAAAAATCACCAAAAACATAGCAAAAATGTCCACTACTCTCGCTGAAGAAATGTATTTGTCCTCCTGGACATATAATGAAAACACATACCAAAAATGATGGATAAATTCTCGCTTAATCCCACCAAAAAGCTCCAAAATTGTTGGAGCTATATTAAGTGTGTCGATACACTCGATTCCATATTGAGTATGTCATGATAAGGAAATCTATCAATGATTTTGTTAAAGAAAATGATGCAACATCTCTGAAAAAAATTCAAATCCTTTAATACGAGGCTCACAACATAGCAATCAGCCCTCATATGTTTGTGTTTTGCACATTACCAACCCTGACTGTCCTAGCCTGCGTAATGATAGCGAGAAACGTATTGTTAGGAAATTATTATAGTACAGCAGTTAGTGTTATCAAATTAAGGGATGTATTTACAGTAAACGGGATAACGAAAATATTTTATTATAAAAAGTCTGTCCTTAATGATAAAATGCTGTCCTTAATAATTAAAGTATATCCTTAATAATAAAAGGCTGTCCTTAACAATGAAAGTCCGTCCTTAATAATAAAAGTCGGTCCTTAATAATAAAAGTCAGTCCTTAATAATAAATGTCGGTCTTTAATAATAAAAGTATGTCCTTAATAATAAAAGGCTGTCCTTAATAATGAAATATTGACATTTTCTTCATCCTGTTAACTATCCTTACGTACAACCTAGTGTTGTTGGAGATCCCCTCCTTTCTTTCTCTGCGTCATGCTGTTTGAATTTTACAGTGACGAAAATATTTTAAATGTATTTATCAATGTTACGGTGAATGCTTATGAGAGTGTTCGAACAAGTACAGTGTTGTAATCCGATCGGTTGCCGTAAATGCAGGTAAGAATAGTCAGGTGATATATACAGGTCCTATAATTGGTCTATATTGGTGTAGTAAATGCAAGTAGTAAAGTATTAGTAGAGATCTTTCGTTTAAGAACCTACGTAACGGAACGAACCTAATGGTACGTATCGACACCTTATAGTAAATAAGATGGGGAGCAGTCATTATTTTTTCATAGACAATGGGTAGTATAGAATAAAAGAAAATTGTTTTTAAACACTATAGTATACATTGCTATCCCCTCGCGCAACTATGTTGTAATGTCAGAGTGTGTAAGAAGGTATGTGGTTCCGCAAAAGCTTGTAGTCTCTGTAGCAGTCACAGTTCACTTCTAAACATCTGCAAACATTAATTGCAAGACATTACCGATTGATTTTCGAAGTCAAGGGTCAAAGTCAATGTCACAATGAATGATTATAAAAAAGCCCTTGTGAACGCTTTAGAAGTCACAGTTAACTTTTTATCTTCATCAAACTTTGCATGTAACTTAAACATGGTGCGAAAAAGAGCATATAATTGTATTCAAGTTCAGAGATCAAAGATTAAAGTCACAATGGGCAATGATAGGAGAATCATGCGGACAATCTAGAGGTCAGAGCTTACTTCCAATCTTCATCAAACTTTGCATGCAATTTATCCATGGTGAGAAGACAAATTCCATTGATTTTTATAGAAAAATCTTGTGGACACTCAGAGGTCAGAGTTTAATTCCAATCTTAATCATCCTTTGAATGCATATTAACCATGGTGAAAGGGCAACACATGCTGGTTTTCAAGGTCAGAGGTCAAAGGTCAAAAGCATAATAAACGATAATGAAAAAAAACCCTTGTGGACACTCTAGAGACCACAGTTTTCTTTTAATCTTCATTAAACTTTGCAGGTAAGATGTCACTTGTGAGAGAATGTCACCTATTGATTTTCAATGTCAAAGATCAATGTCACAATCAATCAATCAGTACTTTATTCTTATCACATTTTTACAAACGTATATTATAGAACAATGGACAATACTGGGAAAAAAGTTCATTTTTAGCTGATTGGATAAAATACATGTAAATATAAGAAATTGTGTTGCCTCACGAGGGGATGCGATAATTAGAGCGGCTTATGTTTTCATTTATCAAGTTAATCGTGTAAAAGTGAGTCTAAATGCAATTTATTACTATATGGAAAGAACGGCAATGAACATTACTAATATAAATGCAAAATCTTGTAAATACTTATATTCAACTTCTGTTACGCATGTTTACACTTCTTTGCAGGGGACAGGCATTTTTAAGTTAATGGGTTATTTTCATGTATGAGGGTACATGTGCAGTAACTTCGTTGCTTTCAAGATCAAAATTTAGTTGAAAAATGATGTTCCAAGACATTCACAAGAATACAATTTACAAATATTTTATACTGAAAACACTATGAATTGTGACAGCTCAGAAAACGGGAGTGATTTAAGAATTTTATGAGAAAACTAATGCTTTAAATCGATTAATTTGCATATATAATCGTCGCTTACAGACATCTCAAATGTATGCAGCCAGAAGATGCTTACTTCTCCTGGGCTCCTGTTCCTGCTTCCATTCGAGGGTTTACGATTGCCTTATTAAAAGAGACTTACATATATATGCCGGATTCCCCTTGATCTTTGACACAAGTACTTCTATGGAATGCTGATTTAGAGGTCAAAGATAATCTACATGTACATATGTCAGACATTTCCAGTATAAATGTAAGGAAAAATTAAGATTCCCTTTGGTACCTCAGTTCAGTCCAACGACTTCACCCTATTCTAAGTTTAGATACGTACAGTTACGTTCGTTTTAGTAAAAAGTCAAGGTTTGCGTTCTTAAACGAAAGATCTCTAGTAAGACGAGGTTAGATCATTCGACCCTTTGCTTCAGAGCATCAACGTCTATACTTTTTTATTTTATTTTTGAATACAAGTATTTAATTGTCAGAGTATTGAATGTATTTCGATACATATTTTTCATATTTTTCAGATTTCTTGATGCATTCATGGTTGTGAGCGAGACTTGCTCCTCCCGGGCACCTGGTCCCACCTCTGGCTTGCTAGGGGTCCGTCGATGCTCTATTTGGTGCTCTATTGTGAGTGCTGTTGAGATTATCGTCAGGATCTTTTTTAACTCATTTGTGTCACACTTATGCCCTTTGCCGTGTGGAGCTCGTAAAAAAGTTCCCCGCGAGGGGTTTGACAGTAAGTGTTTTGAATATTTTTCCCCGACATTGTCGCCATAGCACTTTCTATGTAGACAGAACCATAGACAGTGCATGTAATATATTTTCATTTTCGTGCGAGAACATCGACGGCGGGTGCGGCTAGCCAACAGGGGATGCTTGCTCCTCCCGGGCACCTGGTCCCACCTCTGGCTTGCTAGGGGTCCGTCGATGCTCCATTTGGTGCTCTATTGTGAGTGCTGTTGAGATTATCGTCAGGATCTTCTTTAACTCATTTGTGTCACACTTATGCCCTTTGCCGTGTGGAGCTCGTAAAAAAGTTCCCCGCGAGGGGTTTGACAGTAAGTGTTTTGAATATTTTTCCCTGACATTGTCGCCATAGCACTTTCTATGTAGACAGAACCATGGACAGTGCATGTAATATATTTTCATTTTCGTGCGAGAACATCGACGGCGGGTGCGGCTAGCCAACAGGGGATGCTTGCTCCTCCCGGGCACCTGGTCCCACCTCTGGCTTGCTAGGGGTCCGTCGATGCTCCATTTGGTGCTCTATTGTGAGTGCTGTTGAGATTATCGTCAGGATCTTCTTTAACTCATTGATGTTTATCTACGGACTTAAATCAATTTCAAGATTGCGATCTATATTGTACAATTCTTTGATCTACACAATAAATTGATACTCTGCATGGCAAGAGGCACCTCTCAGATGAGTGTTGACTGTAATTTATAAATAATTTATTATCGTTTGAGCATGGCGAGTTAGATCATAAACCACAAATGTGCTTTCTTCGAGACCTCTGGGTAATCGTTAAAGTGGGAGGGAGCTGTGCGCACGTTATCCTTAATCGGCAACGATTGTCCATTGGTCTTGTTAGTTTAATTGTAGTCATTTGTGTTTTCTGTGATGTGATTTGGTGTCCCGTGTCCCTCCTTTGCGTCATTTATGTGTCTGCTCTTGCGTTTTGTATTTTGTGTTTTGATGTGAATGCTGTAATTGAATTGAGTTTCTCTTGTTGTCATGAGCAAGTTGAAAAATTGTATAAAATGTATATTTCTGTACTCCATGAAATTGGATTATCCGAAAGAAGAAATTGAACATGACTATGCTTTACCTGGCATGATTAAACGGAATGCTGTTTGTAAAGCCATTGAAATGCTTCAGAATTGTCTTACCTCTTATTTCATACACGTTTTCGCCATGCATTTGTATTTCACCTTTTGTAAAAAAAAAAAAAGAAGGGGGGGGGGCTAATTTATCAAATTAACAAAAATAATCGTTTAAGAAATTGAAAATTAAAATTTAATGGTATTCATGATCATTTTCTGTTGATAAAAGAAACAAAATCATCATTAAGGTATATACCTATATTTGTGATTGCCTTAGTGAGTAACACAATCAGCATAAAGGTATATACCTATATTTGTGATTGCCTTAGTAAGTTACAAAATCTACATAAAGGTATATACCTATATTTGTGATTGCCTTAGTAAGTAACAAAATCTACATAAAGGTATATACCTATATTTGTGATTGCCTTAGTAAGAAACAAAATCGTTATAAAGGTATATACCTATATTTGTGATTGCCTTAGTAAGTAGCAAAATCTGCATAAAGGTATATACCTATATTTGTGATTACCTTAGTAAGTAAAGGTATATACCTATATTTGTAATTGTGTTAGTAAGTAAAGACAAGAATGGAGGTAACCTGCTGCTTTGAACATAAATGTACTTATTTTTACATCAGGCACATTTACTTTTTGGTAAACAATTTTTTTTCGTTTTTCAGAAAACAATGATATTATCTCTCTAGAATTTTCATCTCAATGTTTCACACTCGTTTCTCAGAAAGCTCGTGACAAAAAGTGGTGAATCTATTTCCATCCAGTGAGGAAGATTTTGCTTGGGAGTTAACTTCCGTATGGAATTTAAAACGACTGAAGTTGCCATAGACGCATCATATATATTTATGATACGATACAGTAATAAATTTAGCCATGATACTTCTCAAGTCATTGAGTTAATATTTTATTTTATAATTTATCAGTACTTAAAAGATGCTACTCAATTTGAAGACGTTTAACTTTTGTACCACATGGTGAGAGTCATGCTTGTGGACCAGGAGTCCAAGTGCTTGTGGACCATGGGCCAAGTCAATCAACTTTTGGGATTTATTGTCTTTCACTTTTATTCCAAAATGTATGAATTACGCACTGTTTTTTTTTTATAATTTTAGCAATTTCTTAACGAAGGTAACATTTCCACATTATTAAGAATGCTCGCTCTCATATAAGGCTGTATATTGTTCAAGTATCACGCAGAATGTCTGTTTAGTAACATCAGGACCACATACAAGGTATTAAAGGCCTCGCTTTGGATGGAAATTATGTCGTTCTCTTATCCTTCTTATTTTATTTACTATGTCAAGTGAAAGGTATTGTGTTAAATTTCCAATGTTATATACTATGTTGCATGTAATGGTCTAGATTTCAACAGAAGATACGAGTAATTTTTTGACAATCTGATGATCTATTTCTCGTTGAGGAGACATTTTTGATGGTGGTCTAGGATGATCGGCTGCTTACTGCATATTTGTACTGATTTATTTTTTACACTAGCTGCTTGTTAACATTTAGGTTTTATTGAAAAACAAAACAAAACAAAACAAAAACTCAAAAATTTTCCGCTTTTCAGAAATCAATGATATTTATAATCTCTTCTAAGAATGTACATGTCAAGGTCACAAACTCGTTTCTCAGAAAGCGATGAACAAACTGGCTTATCTACTTTCATCTTACGCGGAAGATTTTACTTGAGAGGCGGTTTCCGTATGAAATAGAAAACGCCTTTTTAATGCGACACAGTATAATAACAAACCTTACATTTCATGGAGAAAATATTATAGTCACCTTTATAATCTACCCACAATATATGTTTGTTTTTTTTTCAAGTATACAGCCGTAATTATGCTCAAATAACTTATTTATAAAAATATAAAATATATAGAATATAGTTTAAAATTAAATGAAGATAAAGGGTGGGCTGTGTCTTTGTCTGCGTCTGTTAGCCTCGTTTTACTTTTCCTTTGAGACAGTTTTTATACCCCCGCAAACAAATAGGAATCACCCTGACTGTCCGTCCGTCTGTCTGTCCATCACACCTTGTCCGGAGCATAACTCCCCCCCACCCCCTGCGGATGGATTTCAATAATATTTCACAGAAATGTTCCTTAGAACCTAAGGGTTAAACGTCTTCAAATTGAAAAGCATAATTCAAGAACAGATAGATTGGCAGCATGGACCAGACATGCACGTTTCGGGTACTTACCCCTCGTCAGTGATCCTCAAATCTAAACATTGTAATATGCCAAAAATGTATGAAAGTTTCTATGTCGAAAAAGCGTACCGAAAGGCGTATCAGGATGGGTGGGATATGATGCGGCAAGAAATTTTGATAACATAAATTTTAGAGTGTGTCATGACCTTAAGGTCGAGGTCTCAATAGACAGCATTAGTATAACCTTGTCCGGAGCATAACTGCTCTCCCTGTGGATGGATTTTAATCATTTGACAAAGAAATGTTCCTTAGGACATAAGGATGTGCCATGATCTTGAAACAAGGTCATAGGTCAAGGTAGAAATAGACATGAGTAAAACCTTGTCTAGAGCATAACTCTTCCCCCTTTGGATGGATTTCAATTATATTTCACAGAAATATTATTTAAAACCTAAGGGTATGTCATGACCTTGAACCAAGGTAAAAGTCATAATAGACATAATTAGTAAAACCTTGTCCAGAACATAACTGTTCCCCCTTGTCGATGAATTTCAATGATATATCACAGAAATGTACCTTAGAGGATAAGGGTGTGTCATGACCTTGAACTAAGATCATACGTCAAGGTCCATTGGTAGATCCTTGTCCAGAGCATAACACTCCCCCGTGGATGGATTTCAATCGTTGAAATATTTCTTTGGAACTAAGGGTGTGTCATGGCTTTAAACAAAGATCAAAGGTCAACGGTCAAGAGTACAATATACACCATTATTTAAACCTTGTCAGAGAAATGTTCTTCAGGGCCCAAGGGTGTCTCAAGACCTGAACCAAGGTCTAAGGTCAAGACCACTATAGACGCTTTACCTTGGTCCAAGATAAACCTTTCAAAGAATATTGCTGCGGGGGTATTTTCGTCCCATAAGGGGCAAATTTTCATTTATTTTTTCAAAGCCTTTTATCAGCCTTTCGATTTTGATATTTCGACTTTGATTTCATGTATGACGGTTTACTTAATTATCGAATTTAGCATCACTGATAGGACATCACTTGTTGAAATGCGCATATGTTGATTCAGAACTGAAACTAAAACATATAGATATTTCAATACCGAATGTAAACACTACATTGGTACCTAACTAGGCGCTCACAGAGGAAATCCTTCGTCCTGCTTCAGTATGTTTTGGCATTTTGTCCTTTGCTGATTTTTGTTGTTACTAACTCGGCCTTGAGTTATATTTGGCATGTCTGTGATGTCATCTTACAGTGGGAAGTTTTATGTTTATACAACAATTGTGAGTCTCTGGAGTTCTCGTTGTATCCGGATAACTGGGAGGGTTGTACACACCTTATCCGGACAACAATACCCCTTGCTTATAGCAGATTACCGTCCAAAGTCGACGACAGGTGCACATTGGTCTCCTTTCATTTATCTGGTTGTCATTATTTTTTTATGTTTCTGTACGTCTATTTCAAATGTATACTATGATGTTTATTGATTGAATATTGTTGCGTCTTTTTATGGCTTGTAGTTTTGTCTGAAGTCATTTATGTGTCGCTTTATTGTGGGTTTCTTCGGCTAGTTGGATGCAGGGTGAGATAAAAAAAGATCCTGACGACAGTTTCAACAGCACTCACAATGGAGAAATAAATTGAGCATCTACGGAACCGTAACAGGCTACAGATGGGACCAGGTGCCAGTAAGCATACCCTGTTTTGCTAGCCGCACCCGCCGTCGATGTCTATGCACGAAAATGTAAACGACATCTCCAAATATGCATTGTCTGTCGATATTCAAATACTTAAAATTATATGAAATGTTTATCAGTTTTTGAATAAGGTACAAACGTTGCCGTCTTTGGACTGCCATGGTCACGTTGGGGTGATCCGGA
This sequence comes from Pinctada imbricata, assembly GCA_033119305.1. Taxonomy (NCBI): domain Eukaryota; kingdom Metazoa; phylum Mollusca; class Bivalvia; order Pterioida; family Pteriidae; genus Pinctada; species Pinctada imbricata. Next base: position 48,490,662 of record VSWD01000002.1, read on the forward strand.
TTTCCTGTGCACGACCCTCCAACGTGTCCGATAAAACTGAGGTCATTATGATCAATCAAGTTTAATAAATTTCCTAGTGCATTACACGAACAAGAAGCAAAACGTATGGGTTTCGTGTGAAGCAAAGATTTATATGTAAATGGATATAATAAACCCATGTCGCACGAAAAACACTCTGTGTGCTACCGGCGAGTCCATGCATAGTCTAATAGACATTCACAAAGGAAAGGTGTTCTCTATTGAGGTTCGGACAGGGTCATTCATGGAGTCCCATTGTCAGTCAGTCTGTTAGCGTGCTACTCTAAACAGATTAAATCGAAATCCATCATAATATTTCGCTCATACATTTAATATAATGTATCCGTTGTACAGATAAATATTTAGTATATTACATTGTTCGAATTATGGCATATTTTAACTAAATATACCTAATACAACATAAAAATGGTTTCTGAAAATTGAATTTCAAGGAGTTTAACATTCTGTCATCAAAGGTAAACATGCTGACCGTTACTCAAGCCACGGAAACAATCGAAACACTGCAGAAGATTACCAGGATAATCTTACACTGTTTCAATGTGCGAGGCGTCAGCGAGATCTCCAGTTGTACACTGGTTACGTTAACTCTGCCACTGATTTGACCCTACAGAAAATTCTGAGACAAACACATTTTGCTTAATTTAAGCACAACATTAAAACAATGAACGAGAGGGAGATAATCACTTCTCCATTTTGTACCATCGATAATGATTACTTAACTAAAACGTGTGTATCGTGCATCAAAATTGGTTTGACAAGTAGTTGAAGAAGATAAAAAAGTTATCATTGTTTTCATATAATTGACAATTCTCAGGTACAAGATGACAACAGGACCACATCCAAGGTACAAAAGCCTTCCATCATTTTTACACATTAAGATGGAAATTCTGTCTACTTCTGTCCCTTCTCATTCACAATGAAAGCTAGGTCGTGAAATTTACAATGTAATATACACTGCTGAGTTTCATAAAAAAAGTTGAGAGTAATTTAGGTAAACGGAAAGACTTCACAAATTAACCTGGTATAATATTGTAAATTTTATCTGCGATTTTTTTATCTGATGTTCTGTTGCTTGTCGGAAATACATAGAACAAAAGGGCGGGTTGAGTAATTAAGCAAGAATTTGTATTTAAAAAAATACAAAATATGTATCTGAGGAATTGTCATCAATGTAATGGAATGATCTATTCTGGGCGTATTCCGATCAAGTATACAACAAGTACGAAGAGAATGAGCGATGTCACATAAGTCCTTATTTCTAATTTAAGCGTTCTTGATTTGGCACTGCAAAGAACAATTGTTTCCTTGTAGGACTCTCTGTATATATATTTCATGTAAGTCGGTCAAAATCTACGTGCAAACTATCACTAGAATGATGGCTGTATACAAGTATTCTTTCCGTTTTAAGAAAGTACGTCACTGTATTTGAATAGGGTTTTCAACAAATTTTGTCATAATTTCAGTTCAATCAACGAGACTAGCTTATTATAGAAAAGAAGCACGTTTAATTGTCCACGTCTGTTAATTATGAAACAAAAACCCGTTTCATGAGCCACGTTAAAACAATAGTACAAAGAATACGTTATTACTATACATTTGGAATTATCCTTTATATAGATTTAATTTATATTTTCTTATTTTGTTAATTCTTGCACTGGGGGCAATATTTATTTTCGAAATATTTTTTTGAGGCACAGTTTGGGACAAAATGGTCTAGTTATTGTCTACAACATATAGGGATACCGAATGAACAAAATAGTCAAAGATAGACAGAAAAAACTATCGAAATTGTGTTAGATGATAAATATGGATAATGACCACATCCCTGTATACAGCACAAATTCGATACTTCAGAAAATCAGAAACCAAAGGCATACAAAATCAGGATAAATCAGGAACCAAAGCAAACAAACAAAATCCTCCACCATATGAAATGAAGCGAACTCCCGATACGGGAGTGAATCAGCAAGAATCTAAAGTCACACTATCACGAGATTGTTGAATGTATATAAGTATTTTTCCGCTTTCACTAGATACTTTAGTATGTTCGGAGAAGGCTCTGCCCTAAAGGATGTATATTCAAATGGATTATTCGTTGTAAAGTTTATTAATACAAAACGGAAATTATTTCTTGATACAACAATTGACATTGACCATAACAAGGCGATCAAATGAAGTACTCTCTTAACGCATGTGGTCCTTAAACAATCGTACAAATAATTGACACGGGATAAAATATATCTGAATGTAATAACATCTATTCTCTATAGGTATTTGCATTTTTATCTAGAAAGCTGTCACAGCTTGCCTCAGATTTCAATAAAACATAAGGTCGTGTCTCACCGCAAAGTAAAACTGTGATAAACATTTTCTTGATATCACTTTCGATTGCCATTGAATATGACATCGCACTTTGAAAATATAATAAACTTTTTGGAAACAATAGTACCGTATCATTGCGCTTTCAAGTTGAAAGATGGCCGTCCAAAGTCGGCACCGGTAATCCATTGGTCTCGTCGGTTTATGTGTAGTCTTTTGTGGTTGATGTTTACATGTCGTGTGTCTCTTTTCCGTCTCATGCTGTACTCGTCTTTTGTGTTTTTGCATCGGGTGTTTTGGTGTTTTACTGTTGATGCTGCAACGGGGTCTTGTTGGAGATCTCCTCCCTTCTTTGAATAATAATATTGTTGGTATTAAGGTCTTATCTATATGTTTCCAAAGCAACGACACACGTGCCCTATCAAAATAGTGTTTTGAGTTTTTTTTTTTCAAAATTCAATGATACATTACATACATGTTTAAGTTTTAGCATGGAAATACAAATAATAGTATTCACATTGAAATAACTTTTATATTCGTTGCTATGCCAACTGAAATCTTTTTAAACAATATAGAGTGATGTTTTACTAGATGATAGAACTTAAAATGATGATCATTAATAAATGTTTTCAAGTAGATATTTCATAACATAAAATATTAAGAACTATTCAGGAAATAGTCCGTTGCTATGGGGGCAATTATGTGAAAATGCACACAAGCCAAATTTGATTTTTTTATATGGGATTCCAAGGTGAAGTCACCGAAAAATTTTCGATTTAAAATTAAGTTCAGACTTTGTTTCATCGTATATTTCAAAATAATTGTGCAGGATAGATATTTTAGGGGGTGCGGGATTGGAGGCCTCGAAAGTAGCGAATGTGCAACTGGTAACAAGTTTGGGATATTAAATCTTAATCAGTGATGGTTCCAGCCTAAGTGATTTTCATACCCCACCAAAATTCATTTCAGTAGAGCCCTCTTGTTTTATTTTTATTTGCTTTAAATAACCTCTTCATAAAAATAATTAAAATAAACATCAAAGAAGTACCTATGAATTATTCAGTCTCAAATTCGAGAAGGCGTGGCCAAATCGTGATAATTCAGTCTCAAAGTCGAGAAGGCAAGGCCAAATCGTGATAATTCAGTCTCAAAGTCGAGAAGGCTAGGCCAAAATCATAAAAAATTAGTCTCAAAGTCGAGAAGGCAAGGCCAAATCGTGATAATTCAGTCTCAAAGTCGAGAAGGCTAGGCCAAAATCATAAAAATTTAGTCTCAAAGTCGAGAAGGCTAGGTCACTTCGTGATAATTCAGTCTCAAAGTCGAGAAGGCTAGGCCAAAACGTTAAAAATAGTTGCCGTGGTGACATAAATATAACCCCAATACCATTTTCACGGATTTTGAAGGATCTCTTTTTTGTTAGATAGTTTTACTGTTGTGACAGGTGTTGCGTACAATCAGGAGACGCTGACTCTTCCCGGGTATGTTATTCATTCCAAGGTTCGCAACCGTTCCTATGGAAATTCTAATGATTTTGTCTAGCCTTTTCGTCTTTGAGACTGAATAACTGATATATAGGTATTTCGTTAATGTTTATATATACTCCAATTTTTATCGTCCGTTCATGATGCAAATACGTTCAAAATCACTATTAAAATTGGTTTGGAATTTTCTTCAAGAAGGTATAGAGTTGGAACCCTTCGACATTATGAATAATAAGGAACTGTTTCAACTCTTCTTGATGAAAATTTTAATCCGATTTATTATGAACCAGACACGTGTTTCGGATATTTAATCATAATCAGTGATACTTCCAGCCAAAATTATTTTTTGAAGTTGCAAAGATAGTAATGTTTTAGACCATTGTTTCCGATGCCAAGGTAACAAATGCACATCATAAATTCCATTTCCTTATCATATAACAATCAATAGAGAAGAACAATTGGAAATAGAAAGACTTTGCAATCAATACATTAACTTAAACTAAGTTACAACCTTGTGGCAATATTATACATAACCAGTGAGCTTAATCAAAATTTAAGGCCCTTATTTTCAGGGTACAAAAACATACTCCATTGAAATGGCTTACTTATAAAAAAAAAAACACATTAAAGAGCTTCAAAAAAGCTTAATGTTGTCACTTTTTCCAACTTTATAGTCTCTAGCCATGGTAACCAGGTGAACAAGTACTAATTTTTCTGTCAATTTTTTTCTTTTTTATCTACTCCTACATATGTGTGAAATTCATGAAAATCTGAGACCATAAGCACCGAAATTGTTTAAAGTGTTTCAGAGAATAGGTATTGATGTCAAGGGAAGTTATCATAGTTTGCTCACTCGTCTCGTTTGTTTATGTGTCGTTTTTTGTGCCTGTTTTGTATATACGTATAGGAATTATATTTTCTCAAAATCTCTTAAAGATACAGTGTCCCTGAAAATAAATATATTGAAAACGACAAATGTATTCCAAAGGGTCAAGATAGAGGAAAAAAAGACCATAAAAAGTTTTACTTAAAATTATGCAGTAATGACTATGATATTGCCAATTATTTAATACTTAAATCTCCATATACCTCTAATGCAAAAATTCAATACATTGTAATTGGCGCTAGTGGAATGGATTAGAGCTGCGCACCCCAAATTCAAAACGACATTTTTAAAGGTCTACAACTGCAAATGTAAGCGTCAGGTTCGCCTGAATATTTGGATTTATACAAATGAGAATGTAAACTATCATATGAAAAGAAAGAGTTTGCACCATCCCCAATGCTATTTTGAACATAGAGTTTATTTTGATATGCTACTAAATCGACCTTACGGGAAATTTGACACTGCGTACTCTCTTTAAAGAAAAAGATACAAAACTTTAATTCCAAAAAAAGAGGGCGCGGCTTATGAAAATCCCTTTTGCTGGAAGCATCACTGAATAGAATTTAATATTCAAAAGTAAGTAAATGCAGAAAATTAAATTCTAAAAATAACGCAAGAGGGCGCTAGTGAAATTTATTTGGACTGCTTATGAAAAGCACTTTGGCTAGAAACATCACTGATGAGAATTTAATATTCGAAACACGTGTCTGGTGCATAAATATTGGTTCAAAATTTTCTTCAAGAAGGTATACAGTTGGAACCCTTCGACATTATTGTATAAATTTAACGAACGATTTTCTTAAAATTTTCAAAATTCCATTACTTAGGGCAGATTTGACGTCTTATGTTATCAGATCCTTTGTGCATGTCTGGTCCATGCTGCAAATTTATCTGTTCTTAGGTATGAATTTGAAGACGTAGCATAGATTTAAATCAATTAGGAAATATTATACGTACATGTATAGGACTGGTGTTTCATGATAACAATATTACGCATAATTATCTGCTGCCTCATACCAATTGGTACCCTCTCTGGTATAGATTAAATTTCAAATGTCATATATGTGATCAGGACGGAGATCAACATATCTATCACTCCAAGCCTTAATTAACCTGGTCGCACAACACGGACAGCAGCTCTAGACAGACATAAATAATGTCTATAGTGTTCTACTAATTACAAGAGAACACATATTTCAATTCTACATTTTGAAAACTAATCCAATTCTCAATACTCATACACACTCATCTCAATGTCAATAGGAACCTTGTCAGGACGATTGATTAAAAGAGCTTCAATTCTTCATTCCTAACTGAAAAACTTGTTTAAAGGGACAGTGACATTGTTGAATTTTAATCATACAATACAGAGAATAAAAAAAAATAGAAAAAAATATCTCTGTGTGTTCAAATTAACATTTTAGACATAACTGTTTATGATCGAACACTGTTTACTGAGTTTTTTTTTCTACTACCCTTATAGTTCATCCTTATGTTTGTCTAAATAATACTCTTAACATATTACATGTTTGTCATACCAATACAGTATCAAGTATGGATATTATTTATGATTGTTTACATTCAAAGAGAGGTAACTCTAAAACTTATTATTACGCAATTCAGCGTATCAATGAGATTTTCTCTACTACCTATAGACACACAAAATTAAGGAAGCGTCAATTTTTATGATAATTATAAACTGCACCTAGCTGTGTTCGATGTAAAAAAACCTAATTAGCGTCTGAATATTTTTATTTTTGAAATTGATATGTATGTCCTGCAAAATGTGTGTATACATTTTTTTAAAGAAATATATGTGAATTCTTCCTTCATATACATGTAAATCCAATACCGTATTTTTGCTATTTTCCTTGTATTCCTGCACTAGGGGTAAACATTATTTTTTGACATATATCTCTTGCTCATAAAGAAGGACAGTTTTTCAAACCGGCCATTGTCTAGTTATTGTATACCGTATATAATGATACTTAATTAGAATACTGCTCTCTTCCAGGGGAGTTATAGTGTTTTTTTTCTCACTCGTTTTTAAATGACAAATATAGATAATTACCATATCCCTGTATGCAGCACAAGATCGATAATTAAGAAAATCAGAAACCGAAGGCATACAAAATCAGGATAAAACAGGAACCAAAACAAACAAACAAAAACCTCCCACATATGAAAAGAAGCGAATTCTCGATATGATATACTAATGAAACTTCGCGTGAGCATTTATTTCGTAATGCGTAAGCCTTTTGAATATAATTCTTAATAGAATCTGCTTTCGGCTTTTCTATTTGACATTTCTTCACTCATTTACGATTATATCAATTTCAACCGTAAAGTTACGTTAACGGACTGTTTGAGTAGTTCAATGTCGCTATTTTTTATCTATTTTGACGAGGGATCCGATCATATCATTGTTGTGTGTCGATGTGTAGGGAATTGCCGGTTAAAAAAAGGGGAGGGGGCAAAATGTGCGTATTTAAACGAAAATGCGATATTTCCCCCTAAAACCCGGATCGCTATGCGCTCTAATGAGATAAAGAAGATCCTGACAACAATCTCAATAGTTTCCTATACATATGATTACATATTACTATCATTAGGGTGGCTCAATAATCCAAGAATTCTTTGTCAGAGCAAGAAGAAATTTTCTGTTTATTTGACATTCATATCTGATGATTTGTATTTGTATTTAAGATTACATATCATCGTTCATTTGATTGACTAGTGGTCCTCTAAATGTACATGTGTAAACCAATTCCGATATCTGTCGCAAAACAATGATTTTTGATAGATAAATACCTGATATAGGGATAATAATTCCGGAATGAAACCATTCTTGTGATTATTTTTACCATGATATAATCAAATATGTCTATTTCGTTATAGATAATGCTTTCAAAGAGTGAAATAACTATATTTGTTCCCCAAATGTACATTTTGTGCACCCCCACCCAAAATGAAAATCTAAAACAAAGTACCGAGTACCATTATTTGTCATCAAAGTGATAACTAAAGAAGTCTTTGTCAGTGGTTATTTTCTTTTACATATTTCTCAACGACAATCTCTGTTCTTAAAAACAATTATAAAAAAGTACATATTTTCGTTCATCCTGATTCAAAATACTTTTAATTAAAAATTAATGGTCTATTTTCGTGGGTTTCGCCACCTATTGTCACCAATATTAGCATTTCGTTTATGTGAATGCTCTGTTTTCGGGGACTTCACCTATTGTTATCATTACTAGATGGCCGTGTTATTGAATGGTCCATTTTAGGGGGTTTCCCTACCTATTGTCACAAATAATAGATGATTTTGTAGTTGAATGGTCTGTTTCGATGATGGTTTGTCACGATATTTACAACAATTTGAATGTTAAACGTTAAATTGCTGGTCAATGCTGTAAATTTATCAGGTCTAAAATGATGCTATTGAATTTGAAGACGGTTAACATTTGAACTACTTGGACCAAGAGTCCCCGAGGGCACATGTAGCCAAGTTCGATCAACATTCTGGAGAGTGGGACATCAAAGTGTAAGACGAGTTCCCCATATCGACCGTAGAACTTCTTCAGTGACGATGTTAGTCGGTCACAAACATATCCCTGTCTGAGAAGCTGATCTGAAAGACGCCTAGCTCTTAGAACAAAATCCGTATATTTGGTACTTGCTCTGGTATAGCGCATCAACTTAGATATGAACACGCCATAAGGCGATGAAGGGATGTTGCTACTCAGAAAAGGGAATTTTGTAATGCTGAAATTGAAGTCGTCACGTTTGTCATAGAGTGAGGTGTTCAAGTGACCATCAGTGTCGTAGGACACTATTATGTCCAAATAAGATTCTGAATTATTTGTCTGTGTATCTGTAAGTGAAGCTGAAGTCAGACGCTTAGTATCTTTTCCCTTCAGAGATCAACGATTGAATGAATTGAGCTTCGTACGAGTAAAGGAAAATGTCGGCAAGGAGTGGGGCAAAATTATATTTTATATATTGTTTTCATTTTCGTGCATGAGCATTGACGGCGGGTGCGGCTAGTCAACAGGGGATGCATACTCCTCCCGGGCACCTTGTCCCACCTCTCCGTTGCTAGGGGTCCGTCGATGCTCAATTTGGTTCTCTATTGTGAGTGCTATTGATATTATCGTCAGGATCTTCTTTTACTCATTTGTGTAACACTTATGCCTTTTGCCGTGTGGAGCTCGTAAAATAGTTCCTCGCGAGGGGTTTGGTATTAAGTATTTTGAATATGTTTCCCTGACATGATCGCCATAGCACTTTCTATATAGACAATAACCTCAGACAGTGCATGTGTTTTATATATTGTTTTCATTTTCGTGCATGAACATTGACGGCGGGTTCGGCTAGTCAACAGGGGATGCTTACTCCTCCCGGGAACCTGGTCCCACCTTTACGTTGCTAGGGGTACGTCGATGCTCAATTTGGTTCTCAATTGTGAGTGCTGTTGAGATTATCGTCAGGATCTTATATAACTCATTTGTAGCACACTTGTGCCCTTTGTCGTGTAGAGTTCGTAAATAAGTTCCCCGCGAGGGGTTTGATATTACGTGTTTTGAATATGTTTCCCTGACATGATCTCCATAGCACTTTCTATATAGACATAACCTCAGACAGTACATGCATTTTATATATTGTTTTCCTTTTCGTGCAAGAACATTGACGGCGGGTTTGGCTAGTCAACAGGGGAAGCTTACTCCTCCCTGACACCTGGTCCAACCTCCACGTTTTTAGGGGTCCGCCGATGCTCAATTTGGTTCTATATTGTAAGTGCTGTTGAGATTATCGTAAGGATCTTCTTTTACTAATTACTTATGTGGATGTTAAACGTCTCCATATTGAATGGCATCATTTAAGAACAGATAAATTGGCAACATGGACCAGACATGCACGTTTCGGGTACTTAACTTTCCTCAGTGATCATCAAATATAAACAATGTTATATGCCTTAAAAGTGTTAAAGATACTATGTCCAAAGCTGTTCTAAGAGCTACACGGAGTTCAGTTAAGCTTCTCAGTCAAGGATACATTTGTGACCGACTTACATCGTCACTGAGGAAGTTCTATGGTCGAAAAGGCAACATGGTAGCACACAATTGCGTCCCGTTTTCAAGAGTCATAAATGATATATTGACGTAGACTTTTGTGCCATGCTAATCTAAACTTTCTTTGTGGAGTTAACGATTGTGACCTTTCTAACGAATTGAAGTGGCGGGTGTTGCATGCAACACTCTTCCTGTGTACCTGATCTCCTTCATTTCTCTTCATATGGTAGATGTTTTTAATTTCTGTTGCTTTACCTTAGTTCTTGTTTTATCCTAGTTTGGTATGTCTGTTCAACGCATTTAAATTTGTCTGGTACTAAAATTCTTGACATTTCTAAAACGTGGGTCCTGTAACATCATATCCCACTCATCCTGCTACATCTTTCGGTGCATTTTCTGACATAATAATTTTCACCCTCTTTGGCCATATTACATTGTTTAGATTGAGGATCACTGACGAGGGTTAAGTACCCGAAACGTGCATGTCTGGCCCATGCTGCAAATTTATCCGTTTATAATGTTTAACCTCTTCAAATTCATTGGATTCATGGACCAGACATGCACGTTTCGGGTAATAAATCCTCGTTAGACCAAAATCTGTGAGAATTATGTCCTAAATACATCGAAGACGTAGCAAAATGGCTGGGACATGATGCCACAGGACCAAGGTGAATGATGCTATTGAATTTGAAGACGTTTAACACTTAGTTTGATGATTGTTCGATTTACGATTTTGTACTTCTTTATAGAGATATGGTTTTTCCATATTTGTTATTCTTGGTAGGGATATGTTTTTTCCATTTGTGTCTTCATCACTCTTGTCATACACAGAGGTAAAAAATGTGTCAAAAGGTAGAAGTATATCTCAGTACGAAGCGTATCTGTTGCTCTCGGTTGTCTCTTAGACCTCTAGTTCATGAGGATAGATTTCATGTAGATTATCTTTAAAGTTCGGATTATTGATGGACAACACATCATATATCTGAAGGTAAAATGGAACTGAGATGCGAAGTGCTTTCGCCAACTCGAGAAATAGGAAACTTTGAAAATGTATCACAAAAAGTGCACATGTCTGTTTAAGAAATCTAAGATTGTATTTCGAAGAAAAAATCTTTTGCAACCAAAATGTTTAAGGCACTCTGTTTTGTTCAGTACACTTCTCTTTTTAGAGTTTGTACATTTTTGTATCGACAAAGTTTTCTCTGATTACTTTCGTTGTGACGTTTTACGACAATACTAACTTTGAACTGACAGAAATGACTCTTCTTCTCCTTACTTCATCATTTCTTTCCAATGTATAAAAAACTTTTCTTTCTCCAATGTTCAAAGTTCCAATAAAAAAAATGCCTTACAACTGACGTTTCTCTCATAAGTGGTATTCATAAATGAGTTGAAAAATATCCTGACGATAGTCTCAACAGCACTCACATTAGAGCACCAAATTGACAATCGAAGGACTCCAAGCAAGCTAGAGGTGGGACAATGTGCCGGGGAGGAGTAAGCATCCGCACCCACCGTCGATGTTCATGCAGGAAAATGATTACAATGTGTAAAATACACGCACTGTCTGAGGTTTTGTCTATATAGAAAGTGCTATGGCGACCATGTCAGGGAAACATATTTAAAACGTTTTCAAAATTTGTTGAAATTTCTGAAACGTGGGTCCTGTAACATCATATCTCATTCATCCTTACTTCTAAATTCTGAATCAAACTTCACTAGGTTCATTTGGATAACATCAACAATTTTTGTAACCATGTCCCTTCGAAGTGCGATATCCCAAGTGGGAAGTCGCGGTAATGAAAAGATGTTTTAAATCACGATCTTATGATCAGAGGGAACGCGACGAAAATAAACACCTTTCAAAAATTTAAATGGGGAATTGGTACAAATTGCGCCCCACTGCTTGCGGACTTATTTCTAAAATTATTCGAATGTTTAATGTCTCCTTATTCAACAGCATAATTTTTAACATAAATTTTCAGCATGGATCAGACATGCACGTTTCGGATACTTAACCCTCGTCAGTAATCCTTAAATCTTCATAATGTAATATGCCAAAAAAGTGTGAAAGTTACGATGTCCAAAGACGTAGCATACCCATCCCGAGCGATTAAAATAAGCGTGAGTGGACAGAATGTACTCTTACCAATCTTCTCATATGTAAACGTGCACAGACAGAAGGAATATATATTTTGAAAAAGAAATTTGCATACGTTTTTATCTATATTAAGGCAAAATTGGGAGGGACAGAACATGCGTTAGAATAGAGATATGCGAGCCTTAGAATATATATACAGAAATGAAATTTTAAAACATAGTGTCCGATTGCCTTTTTCTAAGATAAACATTTTCTACACAGTTTCATCAAAACGAATCTAACAAAATGATCAAGAATAGTATTTATAAGTCTAGATCTATTGATTAATTTTGATAGAAAACCCAAAGCAAAATAATTCAACAAACATGCAATTATGTTGTCTAGCTTAGGGACATGGTCATCATCCATACAACGACTATGAATGTCGCTATCTGATCCATCGATGATATCGCACGTATCCATCACAGAATTACCCAAATCTCTCACACAGTCGCGTCTGAACGCACTGAACCTGAATACCATAACACGGCAGCAACTTTAGAGCACATCCCGACGACTCTGGCGCCAGCTCGGCACATGCAATATTAGGATTAAATCTCACAAACGTTATATCTGAGTGTGCTTCTTCGATGATGTGTGAAAACTTTGTATTTTGACTCGCAGTTACGTTTGGTCGATTTGTGAAATAAAATGTCGCTTTCATTATCAACGTCTACTTTGATGTCGCTGGTTTATGCTGCAAATTTATCTTTTCTGATTTGATGCTATTGGATTTGAAAGCGTTAAACATTGGGCGACATTTACATTGAAAAAAAGTTCCAAATATTCTTTCAAGAGAAATTATTTTAGTATGTCAGAGATTCTTTTATTTTTCATGTATGAATTACAAATATGGATAAAGGCCATATCCCTGTATACAGCACAAAATCGATCATTCAGAAAATCAAAACCGAAGGCATACAAAATCAGGATAAAACAGGAAACAAAGAAACAAACAAACAAACTCCACCACATGAATATAAGCGAACTCCCAATATGGGAGTGAGACCAGGTGCCCGGGAAGAGTAAGAATCTCCTGCTTGCATGTAACACCCGCCGCTTCAATTTGGTAGATCTATCACATCTGGTTACTTCCATTTCGGAAGCAGAGTACAATCTTTGGCTGGATGGTTCATCGGCCATTCTGGAGAGTGGGACATCATAGTGTATGACGAGTTCCCATATCGACCGAAGAACGTCCTCTGTGACGATGTTTGTCGGTCACTAACATATATCTGACTGAGAAGCTTATCTGAAAGACGCCTAGTTCTCAGAACAAAATCCGTATATTTGGTACTTGCTCTGGCATAGCGTATCAACTGATATATGAAAGAGGGGAGGGGATTTCCAACAAGACCCCGTTTCAGCATCAACAGCAATACACCCGATGCAAAAACACAAAAGACGAGTACAGCACGAGACGGAACAGAGACACACGACATGTAAACATCAAACACAAAAGACTACACATAAACCGACGAGGCCAATGGACAACCGGTGCCGACTTTGAAGGGTCATTTGTCACGCAAGTAGCAAATGGTGAATTTATCCTGGATTACGTGCAAACAATCCTCTCACTTCTCCAATTACCCAGAGGTCTCGAAGAACGTACAATTGTGGTGTAAAACAACCTCCTCACTGTAAGATGACATCAAACAAACAAGACCGCGAAACGTAGAGGCCCCAGAGACACAGATGAATATGTAAATGGATATAAAGAGAGGGCATGCGTAATACAGTCCGTGCTCTGCCGGCTGTAGCAAGTTCATGTATGTAATCCCCCGAGGAGTCCGACTGACATTCAGAGAGGACAGGTGGTCGGGGCCCTGTCTTCTCTAAAGAGGTTTGGACAGGGCCCGTCATGGGGTCCCGTCGTCACAGTCAGTCAGATTGCAAGTCTCAAGGATGCGCTTGTACAAGACTGTAGATTGGTCAAGTAACAAGCCTAGTGTCCGTCTGGTGACAATAGGATCATATCCACGGTATAGTTTGATGATTCTGACGCATTATCGATGGTTATGCTGCCTACTTTTGATCCTTTTTATACGCCCGTCATTTGACGGGTCGTATTAAGGTATGGCGAAGTCCGTCCGTCTGTCCGTCCTCCTATGGAACGCAATAACTTGATTATGCGTCAACGGATCTTCATGAAATTCATACATTATGATTGGGCTGTGGAAACTAAGCCGCCTTTCGATTTCAGGTTCATCCGATTTGTCGTTACAGAGTTATGGGACTTAGATTTTTAAAATACAGTGAAAATATACTAAAATAGTTGAAAATTATTTAAAAATCTATTTTTGGTCGAAATGTTTTGAAATTTTCTATACTTCAAGTAGAAAGGATGTTCTTTGACATATGTAACGGTTTTTTTTTATGTCGCATAATCGAGATATTATATGTAATGATAAGGGGTGGGTGGGTTATATGCACATACATGTTAAGCTAATGGCAAAATATAGGCGCATGGAACGCAATAACTTGAATATGCGTCAACAGATTTTCATGATATTCATACATCATGTTTGGACTGTGGAGAGGAAGCCGCCTTTCGATTTTCAGGTTCATTCGATTTTTCGTTACAGAGTTATGGGACTTAGATATTCTAAAATACAGTGAAAATATACTAAAATAGTTCAAAATTATTTTAAAATCTATTTTTGAGCGAAATGTTTTGAAATTTTCTATACTTCAAGTAGAAAGGATGTTCTTTGACATATGTAACGGGTTTTTAATTTTTTTGTTGCATAATCGAGATATTATGTGTAATGGGAAGGGGTGGGTGGGTTATATGCACATACATGTTAAGCTAAGGGCAAAATATAGGCGCATTGAACGCAATAACTTGAATACGCGTCAACAGATTTTCATGATATTCATACATCATGTTTGGATTGTAGAGAGGAAGCCGCCTTTCGATTGTCAGGTTCATTCGATTTGTCGTTACAGAGTTATGGGACTTAGATATTTTAAAATACAGTGAAAATATACTATAATAGTTAAAAATTATTTAAAAATCTATTTTTGATCAAAATGTTTTGAAATTTTGTATACTTAAGGTAGAAAGGATGCTCTTTGACATATATAACGGGTTTTTAATTTTTTGGTCGCATAACTGAGATATTTGTAATGGGAGGGGGGGGTGTTATATGCACAAACATGTTAAGCTAAGGGCAAAATGTAGGCGCATGGAACGCAATAACTTGAATATGCGTCAACAGATTTTTATGATATTCATACATCATGTTTGGACTGTGGAGAAGAAGTTGCCATTCGGTTTTCAGGTTCATCGGATTTGTCGTTACGGAGTTATGTGACTTCGATATTTTAGATACAATGTAAAAATATACTAAAATAGTTAAAAATTCTTGAAAAATCTTTTTCTGGTCAAAATGTTTTGAAATTTTGTATACTTCAAGTAGAAAGGATGTTCTTTCACATATATAACGGATTCTTAAATTTTTTGTCCTATTATCCAGAAATTATGTGTAATGGCGGGGGAGGGGTTATATGCACATACATGTTAAGCTTAGGCACGGTCCATTTGATATTCGGGGGGGGGGGCTTGGGTTTTTTTCGAAAAAAATAATTTTGCTCTCAATTTTGATGAAAAAAATTAATTTGCTTATGGTGTGACAGAGAAAAATTATTTCGCTCTTACAAATATTCTGGATTTGAAGAATTACCATAAAATTTTGCTAAAATTCTTGAAAATTTTTCCGGCTCGCTTCGCTCGCCGCAGTTTTCAATTTGTATCAAAATTTTTTGGCTCGCTTCGCTCGCCATATAGTCTTCTATCAAAACATTATTTACTAACGGCAAAGTTCATAGATATCAAAAGTTGTACATATATGTGAATGAAAAAAGGGCTTCCTTAAAAGCTTAAATATATTAGCAATCCTAATGATGTATTGCTATTAATACATGTTGCATGTATCCCATAGAGTTCAATTTTATGTTCTTGTAAGCTTGGAAGGAGAACTTCAGTTATTCACCAATTTACAGTCCTTCCCCTCAGACCCTCTTATAACATGTTATATACATGTACCTTATATAAGAAATTGAGAATTGTATTGTAAAATCTTTTATCTCTCTGTTTAAAAGTGAATTTAATACTTGCATAAAAATAAACTAATATATTAATATTACGAGTTTTGAGTGAAAATATAAATAATTTCTATTGATAAAACACAAACATTCTTAAAATGCGCATCACTTTGTTAAAAAAAATTTCCTTGCTCCAACTTTGCAAGAAAAAAATTTTTTTGCCCCTGTCCGGGGTGAAAAAAATAAGCTTGCTCCGACAAAAAACCCAAGCCCCCCCCCCCCCCCTGAATATCAAATGGACCGTGCCTTAGGGCAAAATATAGGTGCATGGAACGCAATAACTTGAATATGCGCCAACAGATTTTCATGATATTTGTACATTGTGATCAGACTTTAAAGAGGAAGCCGCCTTTCGATTTTCAGGTTTATCCGATTTGTCCTTATAGAGCTATGGGACTTAGATATTTTGGTGTTGTGAAACAAATCCCAATCGGGCGTATCTTGCTGCGTGAGCGTAGGCTTTATCATTTTGTTTATCATATCACCATAAAGGACAGGTTGTGCAATACCCATAGTAATGTACTCTGTTGCATGTATAGATCCGAACTTGAAAAGAAGTTGAATGTAATTTTTGTTAAATTTCCAAAAAGTCTTAAATTGTTAATGAAAGCGGAAACCTTGAGCTAAAAGTTTTTTGGTAATTTGCTAATTTCTACTGTGCAAATCCAAAATATCAGTACATGCTCTAGCGTACCGGATGAGCTGTGATATGTAAATGCCGTATGACGGTAATCTGGGAACATCACCGTCAAGCCAGGGGAAATTTACTATGTTGAATTCAAAATCATCCCTTTTGTGATATACACTTGCATGTATCGTACCGTTTGCAATTTTGATATTTAGGTCCAAAAAAGGTGTGTCTGTATTTGAAAGGTTTGCCTTGGTAAGTGTTAAATCTTGTGGATAAATTTCATTCTTATATAATTCAAAAGCAGGATTGTCAATGGTTAGAGTATTATCCAGATACCTAGAAGTATTATTGAAACATTTCAGATCATCAAATTTTCTTTGCTTTTGAAGATTTTGGATAATTTTTTTTCATAAATGTATAAAAATAAATCTGCAATAAGAGGCGCAACAAGAGTACCCATAGAAATTCCTACAACCTGCTTGTATAGATCCTCACCAAATCTAACATAAATATTGTCCAAGAGGAAGGACAAGGCATTACACAGGTCACTATATGTCCATGATTTGTATGATTTGTAGTCTGTCGAGGAAAAGAAACCCTTCCATTCAGATGTACAAATGTAAGTTTCTCGCTCTCGATCAAAACACTATTTCAGGGGGTTTAATCAGTGCGGCACTCTGTGTACGTATGCAGACAAAATACTCCTTTTTGCGTCCAAAACACACTCACACATCCACATTTTCCCCATTTTTCTTCGATTTTTGAAATATGACGGGACTCCCTCGTCGTCTATTCGACCTTTTGATTAATAAATCTATGATTTCTCAGTTAATTTTGTTCACCTGTGTTTCCATTCCAGCGTGAAAGCTGCATAACTAACTCTCTACAAATTCCCGTACAACGTTCACTTGAACATATGTATATAAAATGCCTTGAAGAAAAATGAAGTAAAAATTCGTTGATTATAGACAAGGAGAGGTAACTCTAGCAGATTGTGATCAAAATTAAAAAAGATGGGCGTCCTGGTACATGAGGTAATGAACTATCATTACATGTACATGTGAATGAAGAAAGGGAATATTTGTTGAAAAAAATTATACCCGAGTGACGACACATGAACTTAGATTTATATGCATTCAAATATCATGAAACGAAGAAAGGGAATAGCTGCCGAATAAGTAACACTTGGACTTGAACTGATTTTTTTTTTGCATTTTTTTGCATTTTGAATATTAATCTTTGTCGTCGCAACCAGCTCTCTCCTAAAGTAATGGATTGATTTAAATTAAAATTTACGAGTGGAAAGCTTATGACATGCAGATTTGCATGGAGAAAAGGGGAATGATGTATAACAAGAGTTATGGCCAAAGGGCTTTGGTGAACAAATTGATTGATTTCAATAAAACTTTATACAGTGGCTATAATGACATGCAGAGATCAGAGATGCAAGGGTCATAAACGGGATTCATGCCCAAAAATACTTATTGGAGCCGTGACAAAACGAGCTATATTTTATAAATTGAATTTCTTAATATGAAATTCAAATTAGGGATTGATGTCAAATAAGCATGTTATAGTTAATATTACATTCCGATTTGCTAACAAGACATGAAGACTTCAGTGGTGCAGTCTTACTTGACCTTGCCCTAATTGTTTTAGTGATTATGCGACATTTTACATTAAAAAATACAATTGGTACATATATTGAACTTTGTGTCATACATATGTATACAAAGTTACATGAAGTGATCTTGGCCTAGTTAAAATCATATCCGTGCAAAAAAAAATCTTTAAATTAAGGTTCGTACTTAAACGATTAAGGTGAAAATTGAGGTTAAAACTATGCCCGAATATTTTTGCTTTAGGCCTAGGTTAGATCTAATTGATCCGTTGTCTTTATTTGATATAAAAAGAAAGATGACAGTTCAGCGAAGTCCCATATCTCTGTCATCATTATCCGCTGCAACAGTTTCCTGTAGTTGTTACAGTTTCCTATCGTAGGTACCTGGTCACACCTCTAGCTTGCTAGGGGTCCGTCGATTCTTAATTTTGTGCTTTATTGTGAGTGATGTTGAGATAATCGTCAGGATCTTCTTTTAATTAACTCATTTGTATCTGACTTGGCATTGGCGGTATTTTTCAATATCTAGACAGATCCCCGTGGTTGAAATGGGTCTCTGGGTCATTTAACTGCTGTTGTAATGGAGCAACTTTTTGATTTTAGATGATGACACATCCAAAAAATTCCCACTTCAAAAATATTCCGACCAAAGAATACTTCAAATATAATCAATGTGAAAATAACAACAAATTCCAACCAGTTAATAAAGTCAGATACATGAATGGGACACTGTCATTACAATCACAGGACACTCTCAATACAGGAAGATACAATAATATGAAACTGCCAATAAAGTCAGATACAACCACATGAAAATGTCATTGAAGTCAATTAAATCAATAGGAAACTGTCATTACAGTCAGATGCAACAACCGGAAATCGTAAAGTCAAACATAATCAAAGGAAAAAAGACAGATACAACCAAAAGAACTTGACATTACAGTCAGATACAACAACAGGAAACTGTCATTACAGTCAGAAACAGCCGCAGAGAACTGTCATTACAGTCAGATAAAACAACAGGAAATCGTCCATAAAGTCAAATACAATCACAGGAAACTCATTACAGTCAGATACAACAATAAATCGTCAATAAAGTCAAATATATCACAGGAAACTCTCTTTATAGTCAGATACAATCACAGGAAAATGACATTACAGTCAGATACAACCACAGGAAATCGTCAACTAAGTCAAATATAATCACAGGAAACTGTCATTACAGTCCGATACAACAAAAGGAAACTGTCATTATGTACAGTCCACTACAACCAAAGAAAAATATCATGACAGTCAAATATAAAACAAAGTAGGGGATCTCCAACAACACCAGGTTGCAGCACTCATAGCAAAACCCCCAAAACACCCAATGCAAAAACACAAAGCAGACAAGCACAGAAAGAGACGTATAACGGACAAGGACGTCAACGATTAAGACAGACACATCAAACACAAATCAAACACATAATTACAGTAAACTCTCCTTACAAATGACAAATATGGATAATGACCATATCCCTGTATACAGCACAAAATCGATAATTCAGAAAATCAGAAACCGAAGGCATACAAAATCAGGTTAAAATAGGAACCAAAGCAAACAAACAAAATCCTCCACCATATGCAAAGAAGCGAACTCCCGATATGGGAGTGAGACCAGGTGCCCATATATACAACAAGAAACTGTCATTACAGTCAGATACAAGAACAGGAAACTGTCAAAACAGTCATATACAACCACATGAAACTGTCAAAAAAGTCAGATACAGTCACAGGAAAATGTCATTATAGTCAGATACAACAACATGAAACTGTCAAAGTGAGATACAACCACTGGAAGCTGTCATAATAATCAGAAACAACCTCATGAAACTGTCATCCAAGTCAGATACAACCACAGGAAAATATCATTAAAGTCAGATACAACAACAGGAAACTGTTGTTGTATCTGTAGCTTGCTAGGGGTCCATCGATGCTTCATTTGGTGCTCTATTGTGAGTGCTGTTGAGATTATCGTCAGGATCTTCTTAAACTCATTTGTGTCACACCTATGCCCTTTGCCGTGTGGAGCTCGTATAAAAGTTCCCCGCGAGGGGTTTGACAGTAAGTGTTTAAAATATTGTTCCCTGACATTGTCGCCATAGCACTTTCTATAAAGTCAGAACCATAGACAGTGCATTAATTTATTATATTTTCTTTTCGTGCGTGAACATCAACGGCGGGTACGGCTAGCCAACAGGGGATGCTTACTCCTCCAGGGCACTTGTTTCCACCTTTAGCTTGCTAGGTGTCCGTCGATGCTCCATTTGGTGCTCTATTGTGAGTGCTGTTGAGATTATCGTCAGGATCATCTTAAACTCATTACAGTCAGAAAGAACCGGACGAAACTGTCAATAGTGTCAGATAAAACAACAGGAAATCGTCAACAAAGTCAAATATATTCACAGGAATCTGTCTTTATAGTCAGATACTATAACAGGAACTTGTCACAACAGTCAGATACAACAACAGAAAGTCGTCAATAAAGTCAAATATAATCACAGGGATCTATCATAATAATCCGATACAACAAAAGGAAACTGTCATTATGTACAGTCGACTACAACCACAGGAAACTATCATGACAGTCAAATATGATCACAGTAAACAATCATTACAGTTATATACAACAAGAAACTGTCATTACAGTCAGATACAACAGCAGGAAACTGTCATCTCAGTAATATATAGCCACAGGAAACTATCATTAAAGAAAAAAAATACAATCAGAGGAAAATAAAATACACCCGATATCAAAGGCAGATACAATCTAAGGAAACTGTCATTTAACTTAGATAAAATAACAAACATCCCCCCCCCCACAAATAAAACCCTGTGTTTGTGAAACACGAATGTCCCAGTCAGCATCTTTGTCACTTAAATTTGTCAAATGGTCAAATAATTTGAAATCCATGACATTGTAATTTTACAATAAATACACATGTATAATATCAAAGCCCTACTCCTTACCATTCAAAACTTTAACCATCAAAGGTTAAAGCTTTTAAAAGTAGGTCAAACTCCAAGGTCACAAGGTAAAAAAAGTATCATTAAAGTAAACAACAACCAAAATCACCACAATATTATGTCAAAGGTAGATACAGTCTAAGGAAACTCATTAAACAGAGCTAAAACGAGATGAAGAATCTTCTTAAAAAGTCAGATTCAGCCAATGGAAACTATCATTAAACATAGATACAAACACTGGAAACATTCATTGCAGTGAGATATAACCACAGGAAACTGTCACCAAATCCAAATACAACCACAGGGAACTGTCAATAAAGTCAGATACAGCCACAGGAAACTGTCGTCACAGTCAGATACAGCCACAGGAAACTGTCGTCAAAGTAAGATACAGCCACAGGAAACTGTCGTCAAAGTAAGATACAGCCACAGGAAACTGTCCTCAAAGTAAGATACAGCCACAGGAAACTGTCGTCAAAGTAAGATACAGCCACAGGAAACTGTCCTCAAAGTAAGATACAACCATAAGAAACTGTCATTCGAGTCAGATACAACCACAGGAAATTGTAAATAAAGTCAGAAACAACCACAGGAAACTGTCATTCGAGTCAGATACAGCCACAGGAAACTATCAACACAGTCAGATACAGCCATAGGAAACTGTTATTAGAGTCAAATACAGCCATAAGAAAGTACACAAAAGTCAGAATCAGTCACAGGAAACTCTCATTTATGTCAGATATAACCTTAAGAAACTATTATTTAACTCAGAAAATAGTCCTTAAAGTAAGATTCAATCGTCATATATAAGTACAGGAAACTACTAATAAAGTCAGATACAGCCACAGGACACTATCATTAAAGTCAGATACAATAATGTCGAAGGGTTCCAACTCTCTACCTTCTTGAAGAAAATTCCAAACAAATCAATTTACATGCACCAGACACGTGTTTCGAATATTAAATTCTCATCAGTGATGCTTTCAGCTATGAATAGTTTCAGTAGCGCCCTCTTTAATTTTTTGAAGTTAGATTTTTACATTTACATTACAGAGAGCGCGCAGCTCCAAATTTCCTGTAGGGTCGACTCAGTAGCATATCCAAATAAAATTTATGTTCAAAATGGCATTGTAGGGATGGTGCTAAGATGTTAAACTCCTTTAATTTCGATGATATTTATCGGTGAAATGGCTTGTATCCGAAATAGCAAAAAATAAAAAAAAAATTATGTCTCATCGATAGAAGGCCAAAACAAAGCTTCCATTCAGGTGACAGAGCTGGAAAGAAGTAAATAATACACTTGACAAATATCTGGCCACGGGGAACGATTTTAACTGCTCCACACTGCATAGCGAAATAAGTGTATTTATTAATAATGTCGAAGGGTTCCAACTCTCTACCTTCTTGAAGAAAATTCCAAATCAATTTACATGCACCAGACACGTGTTTCGAATATTAAATTCGAATAAAACAAACCGTTATTAAACTCAGGTACAACCACAGATAACTGTCAATAAAGTCAAATCAATTACAAGAAACTGTAATTAAGCCTAAATACAATGACTGGAAACTTTCAGTAAAGTAAGATATAACCACAGAAAATTAATTTAATGCAATGAGATGCAACCACAGGAGACTGCCATTACAGTCTGACACAACCACAGGAAACTGTCAACAAAGTAAGATACAACCATAAAAAACCGTTATTAAAGTTAGATACAACCATAGTAAACTATCAATAAAGTCAAATTCAAAGAAGCTGTCATTAGCGTCACCACCAGAAACCGCCAATGAAGTCAGATTAAATCACAGGGAATTGTCATTACAGTCAGATACGAAAACAGGAAACTGCTAACAAAGTCGGATATAACAAAGGAAACTATCATACCAGTCAGATACAACTACATGAAACTCTCATTTAAGTCAGATACAACCACAGGAAACCCTTATTAAAGTCAGATAGAACAACATGAAATTATCATTTAATGACAATTACCTGTGATGGTATCATACGTTAATCACATTTTCCCTGACATGTTCGCCATATCACATTTTATATAGACATAACTTCAGATAGTGCATGCTTTGTAGATATTGTTTCCTCTTTCGTGCATGACCATCGACGGTGGGTGCGGCTAGTTAAATAGGGGTTGCTTACTCCTCCTAGGCACCTGGTCCCACCTCTAACTTGCTAGGGTCCGTCGATGTTCCATTTGGTGCTTTATTCTTGATTGTGATTAAATGGCTGTCATCACCAACAAACAAGACTTACCTGATGTGTACAGCAATTTGTACATGGAGATAATCACCTGATTTGACAAGTTCCCATGGAGCTGTTGCGACGGGTGTTGCATGCAATCAGAAGACACTGACTCTCCCCGGGCATCTGGTTTCACTTCGGAATTTTATTTATACGAGGTTCGCTATCGTTCTAATGATTTTGCCTTGACTTCTCGACTTTGAGACTGAAAAAAAACTGATCGGTACTTCTTTAATATTTATTTTGAAACAAATGAGGGGATTCCAACAACACCAGATGCAGCATCCACAGCAAAACCCAAAAACACTCAATGTAAAAACACAGAAAGAGACACGAAAGGGACAAATGAGTTAAAGAAGATCCAGACGATAATCTCAATAGCACTCACAATAGAGCACCAAATTAAACATAGAGGGACATCAACGTAAAACACAGAAAAATGAAACACAAAGGACACACATAAACCAACGAGACCAATGGGAAACTGGTACCGACTTTAGGTTTTGGACAGGGCCCGTCATTGGTTTCCGTCTTCACAGTAAGTCAGAGTGGAAGTTTTAGGAATGCACTGGTACTAGATTGAAGATTGATCAAGTACCAAGCCTAGGTAGTGCTGTTGAGATTGTCGTCAGGATCTTCTTTATCCCATTTGTGGCTGTACCTGACTTTAATGAAAGTGTTTTTTGTGGCTGTATCAGATGTTAATGACAGTTTCCTATGGATGTATCTGATGTTAATGAAGATGACAGTATTTGATGTAAATGACATTTTACTGTGGCTGTATCTGATATTAATAGCAGTTTCAGGTGGATGTATCTGACTTTAATGACAGTTTCCTCTGGCTGTATCGTATGTTAATGACAGTTTCCTGTGGATGTGTCTTACTTTAATGACAGTTTCCTGAGGTTGTATATGACTTTAATGACAATTTATCATTGGATCTGACTTTAATGACAGTTTCCTGTGGTTGTATCTGATTTAATTGACAGATTCCTGTTGTTGTATATGATGTTAATGAAAGTTGCTTTGAAATTAGTATAGTAGCAAGCTACGACGCAATGTTACTTGACGTCATGACGTTCTTATTGTATGGGCATTTAAAATAACGTGACTCATTTCAAGGATGCAGCTAATAAGTATTTCTATAGTATTTAAACTAAGATTTGTTTTCAAGCGACCATGCACTTATTTGTGCAAGAAATACGTTTAAAAAGCTTATCAATCAAATTGGATGGACCCGGGGAAAAAAACCGGGATACTGTACTGTCAATTGGTACTCATGAATACTTTTACACTTACATAGAGTGTTTCAGAGTTTTGCTGTGGTTGCTGCAACTGAGTCTTGTTGGAGATCCCCTCCATTCTACTAAATGTACTAGCTTTATATAATTGTACAAATCCCCAAACCAGCATCTTGATTTAGGACATACTTATTTTTCAAACTTACCGATTGAATATACGGGAAAAATTGTGTAGGTCTATATAACAAAATCATACTTTTTTAAAGTTATACGCGCTAGTGACGAAAGTAAAATTGTTGAATCGGACTTCTTGATAAAAACCAGTTATTGTTTCTATTTACATATTTTATGTTGACAGTTGACGCGTGCAGATTTGTATTACATTGTACATGTTTACGTTTCGAATACTTTTTTTTTATCCTGCATATCGGGCAGGGGCGTAGCCAGGCATACTTTTGTACGCAAAAACGTCCACATCGTTTTCGCAAAAAAGGAAAAAAAAAAAATGAGGTGCCTCCCTCTACAAAAGTAGACATGGTTTACAAGTAAATTGCTGCTTAGAAAATGCAAAAATATACCCGCCAAGAAAGCACCGATTTGAATACATTTTTTCAAAAAAAAAAAAAATTCAGGTTGGAGCGGTCGGTTGGAAAGGGTGTACATTCTTCACACGTCAAATATCTTTATATGGACGTACACATGATTGGAGGAAAAGCATCTCATCGAAAGAAAGTTTTCTTCATCTTAGTTATATAATTTATCGTTTGCTGACATCGAATCATACTCAAATACGCATCAGATGCCACCAGTTTGCTTCATTTTTTTCAGAAATTTTCTCGGAGGCCCACGAACCCCCACTAACGAGAAGGGAAAACATCCTTCCATACTCTCCCAAGGTCAGCATTTCGAGTCTAGCAAATTCATCATCCCAATTTAAAAATGCCTGCCAGTGGTTCCACTCCCGGCAATTGAGGTCCTGGGTCCACCTCTTCTGCAAACGTCCATATCGAAAACACCCTATCTACGCCCCTGTCGGTATTTTTGTCTTTCCACTTGAGTCATTTTACTTATACTTTGGAGTCGCCAGTCCCTTATTGGCTTATCCAAGTATTCTATACATTTGACTTTTTTTTTAATTTTCTTTATTTATAAATGAAAGTGAATTAATAAGCTTACTTTCATTTATAAAATGGAATTTAGAAAAAAGACACAATTTTAAAAACAGAAACAGTTGTAATATTATAAAGAAGGAATGTCATAAACGCTAAATTCATGAATTCCTCAATAAGGGCATTGCTTAAATATTTATGCTAAAATTATCCTGCGATGAATTAAGTATACATGATGAAAAGCATTTAAATACAGTGGCTGGTTGAAGGATGTGTTGATATGGGGATAGGGGGCGGGGGTTGCGGGTTGAGGGGACAATGACTCACATTGTTAATGAAAACTTATCATTGTAATGAACTTTTTTAGACCAAAATCGGCAAAGTCGCCAATACACTTAAAGAATTCAACTCTGATGTTATCAATTTGCTTTTAGGGATGGTGTATGTAAATACATTCTTTGCTTGAAAAAAAAATAAAAATTCCCATTGGCGGATTGAAACCCACCCCTAAGAATTATTACAAAATTTGAAATATACGGCATTATGGAAAAGCGCAGTTGAACTGCTCTTATAACGCTATTCTGTCTGAACAATCCTACAGTATGGCCCTGTCCCACCTTCATTTTTTTTGGCCAACACACGAGTAAAACCTTCAACATGCTGGCGAACGTCGAGGTTTTGTTCGAAATTTCCTCAACAAGCAACGTTCTCAACGCGCGTGTAGCACACGGGGAGCATTCCCCTAACGATCACGGCGTGTTCCCAACGCATGAACCTAGTTTACGATTTACCTGTTAACGTTCTATAACGCGTGCACGTTCGTCTAACGACTTGCCAGCGACCTGTCAGCGACCATTCTTATGACTTGCAAACTGAAAGTAGCTGATCGATATCGAATCAAACAATTAAAAAAAGGTTTGTTTTCTATTTCTTCAGTCATTTTAGAACAGACTTCGAGGAGAAAGGATATCACTACGAAGAGACAAAAGAGGGGGAGAGGACGCTGACAAATCACAATGCCCCAACATTAACCCTCTTCTCCCCGCCTCCTACTCTTCCAACCCATTCCGATTATGATTACGTTTACTACATTTATTTTTCTCTTCATAAATAACAATAAATCCATTATTCAGAAGAGCTAGCTGTAAGTGCCTATATTATAACTCATCGCCCGCCATTCTCAAATTCAGTTTTAATTACTATCTGTATCCGCAAAACTTAATCTTCAGAAAACATTTCAATAATTCTATGATCACAAAACATTTAAAATGAGCAAACCGTTAAGGTCGTTGTCGTTAGGCTGTCGTTGGGCACAAGTTGAGGACGTTAGACTATCGCTAGAAGTTCGCTTTGGTCGTGTTAGGCATGCGCTCCGCTGTCGTTACACGGTCGTTGGAATTTATCGGCGACCTCTCAATGTTTTAGCAATTACTGAGTAACGACTGCACAACGCACGGGGACGCATTCCAGAATGTACCGGGTGACCCCCAAACGACTTCATAACTAACGATTGGACGTTGGGCAGTCGTCGGTGGTTTTGTGCATGCACAAAATTTTTCGACAACCACAACTCACGCCAACGTCCTCCAACGTTCACCCAGTGACCTACAGCGACCGCACAATTTATTCATTCCACTAGCGCCACCTACAATATATCGAGTTTTTACTATAAGGGTATATGGAGATTTAATTTTATAAATTCGACAATTTTATAGTCATTACTGCATATTTTCAATTACAACTTTTTATGAATCCTTTTTTCCTCTATCTAAAACCTTCCGAATAATTTTTAAGTTTTCAATAAAATATATTTTCATTTATTTATAGCCCTAACAAGCGCCTAAGTATGTAACTTAAATAGACGTGTCAAGTACCTGTATACTGCACTGTGTCATTATTATTTTTTCCATAGTAATCTTCAGCATTCAGTTTAAATAAAAAAAAATCGAGGACAAAATCTATAATATCCGAACAATAAATTTTGCTGTGTGAAAATTTGCATCTCTTGAGATATAGTATGACACCCCCCCCCCTAAAAAATGTACACATCTAAACAATATTACTTCATACTTTCACACATGCGGACTTATTTCGAAAATAAAAAACCGTGTTGAATCTCGCTGTATTTTTTTAAGCTTTTCTTTAAAATCCGTAGATAATACTAAGTTTTTCAAGTTTTTTTCGCTGAGCCGTAGCCTAAGCCGCGAGATTACGTTCGTGCTCACTTGGATATTTCTGGTATTGTTACGGTATTTACAGTGAAGAAACTGAGTAATTTATATTATGAACATTGTCATTATATAGGAAAACATAGCCAGTTTAATCGGGATCTCATTCAAGTTCCATGTGAAATGTTTAGTCGCGCGGACAAAAGCTTTAAATATTGAGGGAAAAAATAAAACAAAAACAAAGAAGCATAGTTCTATAAGCCCTGCGTCGTATTTAAATGGATACTCTCTTATCATTGATAGAAATTATTGTAGAATTAAATCATTTCTACGGGATACGCTGAGACTGTCGATCCTTTTTATGACGTTTTGACGTTGTGAACACGTGATAAACTTTTGGAAAAGACGAAACAAAGCGACGTAAAAATGCGCGTAATCGATGACGTCGTTTGTGCAGCGATTTTTCTGTGACGTAATTATTGCCACATTGTTGGTTTTCCTATGGGACGGCTCATATGTGTATCATTATTCGCGGAAGTTCTGAATGATTAATCTTCTTTATTCTGTTTCGATTATTTTATCTCCTATTCTCTCTCTTTCTCTGTCTTTCTCTCTGTCTTTCTCTCTCCTCTAATGTGGATGCTGTCTTCAAATATCAAGCCAACATGATACGACGGAGGACCATACAGTCATATTTTATGAAATGTCTTCTGATACAACCCCTAAACCTGTCAAAATTGTATGCTCCGAGCAATATTTTTTTTTTAGAAATTGAAAACAAGTTGATTGGATATTTAAATAAATCATTGACCATTTATCAGTTAAACAGAATTATTTGCCTATTAAAGATATAAACACTGATTCTCAGGAATAAGGTGCAAATGGAAGATAGAACAAGACGAAAAATTATTTTTGGAGTTAAGCATATCTGTTGTGCTCATAAAATTGATACAATATAACTGGTACTATATCGAAAAAATCAGTAACACCACTCTAGAATTTATTTGAGATCATTGCTTTATAATATAGGGTGTTATTCATCTAATTTTCAACATGATATCTACGTAACAGTTTTGTTTACGCTCATGTTTTCCATTAGCGTTGACTAGATCCGAATAAATTCAATTTATATTTTCAGATATAGGTCATATATGTATTTTGTAAACTTGGCTCATCGTCTACTTTGTTGTTTGTTTGATTTTACTACTTGATAAGCAATCATTACTTTGGAACAAATTTTATGGCCTGAAACAGCGTTATCTTCTCTTTTCCCCTAAATAAATATTTTAAGGACAAAAGCTTTCTTTATGACTTTTTTGTTTAGCAAGCATATCAATGAAAATATAAGAAAAAGTTAATAAAGTATCCTAGTATAACAATTCGCAAAATGAAGTGTACAGTTGGTACATAGGAAAACATCACGTAAGTATCAATTATTACAACAGCTTCTTAATTTTAGAAATACTTGCAACTTTTGAGTTTGTTTGTCAACTATGACTGCACTTGACAGTGCCGGTGACGATGAAACACGAAAAAATAGCATATTATGCTCATAATCAATATTTTACTCAATGGTGAAAACTGTTACGTATGTATCATTTTATTCGCTATTATCATATTTGCTGGTCGAAAACATCTCTACTTAATTTCGTACATGATTATTAAATGCAAAAATTGTCTTTTATTCTCCTATATGGCATTTCTAAAGGATCATTGGTACTTTACACATTTCAAGCCTAATCAAATCATAGCAAATCATAGCAAGAGAAGTCGAAAAAGTGTGAAATTTACGTCTGATGCCGTATGTATAAGCTAGATATTACAAAATCTTTAACTCGTTTTAACCAAAATCTTAGACTCGTTCTCTCTATCTCTCTTTATGATTTCTAAATAATTCTCTGTCTTTTGACTACTGTAAAAAGCATCTAAAATTAATGAAAGAGGATAAGAACTGATCGATACCTACGTAACGTGCGTTACAATCAACTACCCAGGATTTGGTAAGATATTTGAAAGCCATCTTCAACCACGTTTAAAATCATGCATCTACGGATTTGTCTGTCAAATTCTACTTTATTTTCATCATGACATTTATAAAGTCTGTTAGCTACATATCGATTTAAAAAAAATCATGTTAAAAAAAAAACATTAGTTGTAATTCAGTTATAGATATATCTATATTTCAAATGAATTAGGGAAATTAAAAAAGAAGTGGCACGGTATCAATTATGCAGTCTGTAAAATTATATATACCTTCGAAAAAAGAGACAAAATGTTGTTCTATTGAATGCAACTCGACTGAAACTTGAGCTGAGCCAAGTTAGATACATACGTAACGGCATGTTACGTAGGTATCATGATGTTTTATCGTATTTTGTGTTTACTTACTAATGTGAGTATTTATACATTATGTTTACCTTAACAGGTATGAATATGTATTATAGGATGACATACCATTCGATGAAATATCGTATAGAAATAAACATAAGCCAGCTCCCTTTTAGAGCAAAATCTACAAAACAGCCATTGAATCAGTACAACAGCTGTAGTCTTTGAATCTTCCCTGCAATCAGCTTCTAAGGTCATAATCCAATGTGTACTAACAAATGATACCCATAATTGGGTATGACGAACATTAAATCATTAAATCTATGACATTTGCGTTATGTATGTATCCGTTACGTAGGTATTATTCAAGTATTTGATCAAGCAGTATATACTTGTAAAGAAACAAAACCATTAGTTATTCGGTAATATCAAGTCTTCTATTGTAAAGCAACGATATGTTAAAGGCACTATTTCATGATGTCTGCACTGAATGATTTAAGTAAGCGTAACGTAAGTATCGTCTAAAAAGCAACCAACCACTGTTATGAATGAAAATGCGACTTTTCTTTACAAAACATGAAATATTATAAAAAGCTTCAGAATAATATGTAATTGTACCCTTTCCCCTTATTTTAAATGTATACACGTCATGTTTATGTCCAACTATGTGCTATATAAAACGGTTAGTGTATTGTTGTTACGTAGGTATCATTACATCGGCGACATGCTATTTTATGAATAAAAAAGAACATAAACCAACTTGAGTGCTATAGTGTCGTCGATAATTTGGAGGACGGTGCTGCAATGAAGACATATGAATGCACATTGTAGACTAACTTAACATATATGTAAAGATAATTTATGTACTTCACATTGGTAATTGCCGGCGACAGTAACGTATGTATCGTTTTTGCTATTTTGGAGCTTAGTATCTCATTAAGTTATATGTCTTTCGCAAATGATGGTAACATATTTTGATACATCTAGGTAGGCTTTTGAAACAATGATAGTAATTTTGTACTTCTTTCTTTTATTTCTCTATAAATCACACGGCGACATGTTATTTATCGAATTGCACATTATTCCTGAGAATCAGTGTAAAAAGGACTTAAAACTTGGAAAAAGGAATTTTCGAAAATTTTTGATGGACGTATAATGTGATTATGTAAAATACAGTACTAATTCGTGATGCATTTGTTGATATTCTAGTAACAATGAAATAAGTTAAGTACAGGTCCACGTAAGGATCAGGCAGTTGAAAAAACCTTAACATTTTTGCTGAACTTTTTTCTCTTAAAATGTGTTAAGGTCAGCCTCCATATGAATGATCAAAAGGAATTTTCCTCATACTTGGATGATGGAGAAAGTTATAGGGAGAGCAAATTTGGTTGAATTATAGAGATTGATTTCCTTCATAAGCCTTTATAAATTATTAGGTGAATATTTCACTTCACTATATTCTCACTTCTCGTCGGTTTACGTGTAGCCTTTTGTGTTTGATGTTTAAATGTCGTGTGTCTCTTTTCCGTCTCGTGCTGTACTCGTCTTTTGTGTTTTTGCATCGGGGTGTTTTGGTGTTTTGCTGTTGATGCTGCAACGGGGTCTTGTTGGAGATATCCTCCCTTCCTTCACCATCGCTACCTTTAGAAATTAATGTAATATGTTTGATTTGTACCACATATATGTCTCAAAACAGAAAGAACATGTTTTGCAAAAAAATTTAATGTGTCACCCAAGCCTCATTCTTACGTGGACCTATACTTAACAGCTGAATTGAATTCGTATCTCGTTATATTATCAAGAATGTACAAAAAGGGATGTTAGGCAGTTCAGGACCAGCCATTGAAAATTGATAATAAAAATCTGATTTTTTTATCCTGTTTTTACGATTTATTTAAAAACCTTATAGTGACTCCTCCCCTCCATGAGATTTTTTTCTGGATTCACCCATGAGTAAACAGATCTTTAAAATAATCTCGAAATAACAGGAATTTCAAAGTTTTTTTTTTTTCGTCGTATCAAAAAAGTAGTCCCTTCTATTGTTTAGACAATTTCTAAGTCACTTAAAAACGCAAAGGAACTTCCGTGTCGTTCCCTCCTTGTTTTTCCCTGACATGGTCGCCATAGCACTTTCTATATAGGCATTACCTCAGCCAGGGCATGTTTAGTGGATATTGTTTTCAGTTTCGAGCGTGAACCTCGACGGCAGGTGCGGCTAGCCAAACAGGGGATCCTTACTCCTCCCGGGCACATGACCTGACATCTAGCTTGCTAGGGGACAGTAGAAACTCAATTTAATGCTCTATTGTGAAGGGAGGAGATCTCCAACAAGACCCCGTTGCAGCATCAACTGCAAAACACCATAACGCCCGATGAAAAACACAAAAGACGAGTACAGCAAGAGACGGAAAAGAGACACACGACATGTAAACATCAAACACAAAAGACTACACATAAACCGACGAGACCAATGAGCAACCGGTGCCGACTTTGGACGGCCATTTGTCACGCAAGTAGCAAATGGTGTGGTTATCCTAGATTACGTGCGCACAACTCTCTCACTTCTCCAATTACACAGAGGTCTCGAAGAACGTACAACTGTGGTATAAAACAACCTCCTCACTGTAAGATGACCTCCCATAAACAAGACCGCGAAACGCAGAGGCCCCAGAAACGCAGATGAATATGTAAATGGATATAAAAAGAGGGCATGCGTAATACAGTCCGTGCTCTGCCGGTTGTAGCGAGCTCATGTATGTAATCCCCCGAGAAGTCTGACTGACATTCAGAGAGGACAGATGGTCGGGGCCCTGTCTTAAGTCTTAAGGATGCGCTTGTACAAGACTGTAGATTGGTCAAGTACCAAGCCTAGTATCCGTCTTGTTACATTAGGATCATATCCACAGTATAAAAGACGTTTGATGATTCTGACGCATTTTCGATGGTTATGCTGCCTACCTTTGATCCTTCTAATTTTGTTTATCATATCAATATAAATGACAGGTTATGTAATACCCAAAGTGATGTACTCTGTTTCGTGTATAGATCCGAATTTTAAAAGAAGTTAACTGTAATATTTGTAAAATTTCCAGAAAGTCTTAACTAGTTTATGAAAGCGGAAACCTTGACCTAAAAGTTGTTTGGTAATTTGTCAATTTCTACTGTGAAAATCCAAAATATCAGTACATGCTCTAGCGTACCGGATGAGTTGTGATATGTAAATGCCGTATGACGGTAATCTTGGAACATCACCGTCAAGCCAGTGGAAATTTACTATGTTGAATGCAAAATCATCCTTTTTGTCATATACTCTTGTATGAATCTGTCCGTTTAAAATGTTGATATTTAGGTCCATAAACGGTGTTTCTGTATTTGTAACGTTTGCCTTGTTAAGTGTTCATTCTTGTGGATAAATTTCATTCTTCTTTAATTCAAAAGCAGGATTGCCAATGGTTAGAATATCATCCAGATACCTAGAAGTATTATTGAAACATTTCAGATCATCAAATTTTCTTTGCTTTTGAAGATTTTGGATAAATTCTTTTTCATAAGTGTATAAAAATAAATCTGCAACAAGAGGCGCACAGTTAATACCCTTACAAATTCCTAAAACCTGCTTGTATAGATCCTCACCAAATCTTACATAAATATTGTCCAAGAGGAAGGACAAGGCATTACACATGTCACTACATGTCCATGATTTGTAGTCTGTCGAGGAAAAGAAACCCTTCGATTCAGATGTACAAATGTAAGTTTTCCGCTCTCGATCAAATTACCATTTAATGAGATTAGATAATCGATCATTAATTTTGTTATGAGGAAGTGTGGTGTACATATTAGAGAATTCGTATGAAGAAGTCGTATGTGAGTGCTGTTGAGATTGTCGTCAGGATTTTCTTTAACGCATTATAAGAGAAACAATACATTATACAAATCTTGTTTTCCGATTTTTTTCTTACTAAAATTTACAATTTTTAAAGTCAGCTAATTGACTGATTTTTTTTGTAAAAGCTAATACTTGTATAAAAATATACTCAGTAATTTTAGGGGCAACCATTTCGCTTTTGTTGGCCCTGTGGCCCAAACCAACTCGATTTTATTTTCTTTATCTGAATTCAATCAAATGATACTGCTTTGATACTTTTTTAGCTGTTGGATCAGAAATATTAATTAAACCTCCATGTGGATTGTGTTTTCTTTAATTCTTCCTGCCCTTTGGAAGAAAATAAAAGCTAGCTCCGTTTTCTTTCAAAATATCGGTAGTAAATCATCACCCTCTTTGCCCATATCACATTGTTTAGATTGAGGCCTAGGATCACTGACGAGGGTTGAGTACCCGAAACGTGCATGTCTGGTCAATGCTGCAAATTGTTCTGTTTATAAATGGTGTTATTGAATTTGAAAACGTTTCACATTTGGACTACTTGGTGAGTGTCTCTGCTGGTGGACCATTAGTCCCCGAGGGCACATGTAGCCAAATGCGATCAACTTCGGTTGATCGTCTGTCTCTTCAACGTATTCAAAATTTTCTGGTACCAAAATTCTTGAAATTTCTGAAACGTGGGTCCTGTAGCATCATATCCCACCCATCCTGCTACATCTTTCGGTACATTTTTTACATAATAATTTTCATCCTCATTGCCATATCACATTGTTTAGATTGAGGATCAATGACGAGGGTTGAGTACCCGAAACGTGCATGTCTGGTCCATGCTGCAAATTTATCCGTTTATAAATGATGTTATTGAATTTGAAGAGTTTAACAGTTGAAGCGTTGAGATCTTACTTGGTACACACCAAGTCATTTCTGATCCGCAATTATCTATTGTTTAAAGGTGCGAAGCATACACTAAGCCTTCTTCGTTCACATATTCAAATATACTTTGCCCATAGCTTTACATGTATACCCCCTCCCATTACACATAATTTCTCAATCATGCGATAAAAAAATCAAAAACCCGTTCCATATGTCATAGAACATCCTTTCCACTTTGCATCTGGTGTTTTAGTGTTCTGCTGTTGGTGCTGCAACGTGGTCTTGTTGGAGATCTCCTCCCTTCTTGAAGTAAACAAATTTTCAAATTTTTCCGACAAAAAATAGAATTTTGAAGAATTTTAAACTAGTATATTTTCACTGTATTTAAAATATCGTAAGTACCATAACTCCGTAACGACATATTGCATGAACCTGAAAATCGAAAGGCGGCGTCCTCTTCACAGTCTCATCACAATGAACTATTATCACAAAAATACGTTGAGGCATATTAAAGTTATTGCGTTCAATAAGCGGACGGACAGACAGACGGACCGGGTCATACCATAATATGTCCCGTCAAATGACGGTCGTAAAAAACATTCCACATGGAGGTTTTATTAAAATTTCTGATCCAAACAGCTTAAAAAAATTGATGATCAAGCAACCATCCTTCGATTGATATCAGATGAATAAAAATGGGGCTCTCACAATTAAAAAAAAGGTGCTCGTTACACTGATTGAGTATACTTTGTTTATAATCTAGAGATTATGAAAAAATGTAAATTCTGAAAATGTTTAAAATGATAAATTAACGTTAGCGAATGAAGTGGTAAATTAAGGGGTAGGGTCACAATCTGCTTTTTTGGCCCCATTTTTTTTTGTGTCATTTTAAAAAACTCACTCCCTTCTTCTTGTTCGCTTCTAATCATGATGGAGGTTTGTTTGCTTTGGTTCCTGTTTTATCCTGCTTTTGTATGCCTTTGGTTTTCTGATTTTCGGAATTATCGATTTTGTGCTGTATAGAGGGATATGGTCACTATCCATATTTGTCATTCTTAATGATTTTGATCTTTTCAGTAGCTGTTGAGAAATTGATGTTTATTGAAATTGAATAAATTTTTTTTTATAAATTTACATGAGTAAAAATTGCTTCATATTACCAAAATTAATTGTAAGATGATAACCATATTTCAACGTTATAGTTTAAAGTATATATAGAGCAAGCCCTTGTAACAAAGTCCTATTTTTACGTACATCCAGAATATTGGAAGGAATGTCCCATGTGAGTTTGAACCTGTTACATGCCCTTGCTCTGGGTATGTTTGTCCTTTGGCGAAAAATACGAATTTCTTTTGTGAAGACATAGAGCTATTTAAATCATTTTTGCCCTAAAAGGTAGGGCTTAAGGATAATACGGAAGTTTTTCAACTCTATACTTTCCTGAAGAAAATTTCAAACCAATGTTCATGCACCAGACACGTGTTTTGCATATTAAATTCCAATCATATCAGTGATGCTTCCTTCCTAAGTGCTTTCACACGTAACCCTAATTCATTTCACTAGCGCCCTCTGGGTATTTTTTAGAAAAATCACATGACATAATTATGTGCTTTTTTTGTTTACAAGATGAATGCTTAATGAGAAATTTTTTTTTCTAAATTTGATCTGGGCCAAAAAGTGTCATTTTTGCCCCTACTCCTTTATACATTCTTCCAAATACCGTATACATATATATCGTCAACGTAGGAGCATATTTATTACTTTGTACACCCCCGCCCCTTATTAGTCGATTTGATAGCCTTATATAACAGGTGGTCGACCTAGAAATGTCCTTTCCTTTTTTGATGATTCTTATCTTGTCTTGTTAGAGATATCCTCCCTTCTTTTATCTATGGGAGAATACTAAACGATTCTAGCTTCGTTGCCACTCTGGCAACCTTGAGCAACTCTTTTTATCGGCGGAAATTCAAAATGGCCGCCAAATGCCTTCCACTAATAGGTTAAATTTTATTCTGTTTTTAAGTATTAAGTGTTGCACATCAAATCAGGAGTTTCAGGTCAACAAACTCCTTCTAGTGTGATTTTGACATTTTGAGCTTATTCTAGGCTAAAAATTCTAAATGGCCGCCAAATTTCAACCTCATTATGGTACAATGTGTAGATTTCGATAAAAATCGTGTTACACATCTTATTCGTACTTACAATGATACTTGAATAAATCTATTTTGCTGTTTTGGTTGTTTCCAGTTCACACATACTTGTAGGACATTGTCGACTTTTTTCATCGGGGGAAATTCAAACTAGCCGTCAAATAGTCCGCCATTTTGAGTGAGATGTAACAATTACTTAATATATCAAGTGTGGTACATCTATTCCGTGGTTTTAAGGGTCATAAAATCCATATCTTGTGTCTTTTTGATAAGAAGGCTGAAAACTCCAAATGGTAGCCAAATTTCAGCCTCAATGCAAGAAGATTTATTTTAATTTAATTTGTTTTGTAAGAAAAAGTAAAAACAACTGATCGTATAAGTAATTTGAGGGTCATTGTATTCCTTCGCAGGGATCTTGCTACGACTTGAGCTTATATATGCTTATTTTAAGATTTCCATCTTAGTTGGGAACTAAGAATATTACGGAAGAAACAATGAGTAAACGTAATAAATTAATGTGTGAATATAAGGGATGAGTTACGGCCCTTATCCAGGTAGCACGGCGAAATTTGAGCTCCGTCAAAAGAGATTTTATATCATGAAATGATGTTATGCTGGAGACAAAAAATGTCCTAGTATATGGTATAGAGTGTGTGTGATTGAGAGTAACTTTGATATTGGCTGAAACTGAAGTTATAAAGGTATGGTCAGCATTCTTTATTTGCATCACTAGAGATTTACCACTCGCCATATTTGCAGTGGCAAGCATTGACCGTGACGGCCGGTGACGGCCAGTACACCTATACAGGTACATGTACACACAAACAAGACCGCAAAACCCCTGCGTTTTGCGGTCTTGTTTGTGTGTGGTCATCTGACAGTGAGGAGGTTGTTTTACACCACAATTGTATCTCCTTCGAGACCTCTGGGTAATCGGAAACGTGAAAGGGTGGTGCGCACGTAATCCAGGATAACCACGCCTTCTGCTATTTCCGTGGCAGATGGCCGTCCGAAGTCGGCACCGGTTGCCCATTGGTCTCGTTGGTTTATGTGTAGTCCTTTGTGTTTGATGTTTCTGTGTTGTGCGTTGACGTTCCTTGTCCCTTACGCGTTTCTTTCCGTGCTGTCTGCTTTATGTTTTTGCTTTGGAGTTTTGCTGTTGGTGCTTCAACCTGGTGTTGTTGGAGATCCCCTCCTTTGATGTATATATAAAAACAACTAGTGTTCCTACTGTTGTTGTTTACAATAAGTATCGATGAAATATCGCGTGAGATGTCGGTGCATTTCTACCATAAATTCGTAAAGGGTGTAACTCATGCTGATGTTGTCGATTCATCGAAAGATATAGAAATGGAAACATCCGTGATTTCTATTCAGATAACTGAGGAGCGATGTGTTATAACATGTAAAGACATAGAAAGATCATCTTCTGGAAGTAGAGAAAACTGTAAGAAACGTTTCGATAAAAGACGCACCCTATGAAGTGCACGATGAAGTTATTGTAAAGTTTATGTAACAATCTTAGTAGTGTAAAAAGAGGTACAATAAAAGGCACTGAGATTGAAAACGGGACAAGATATCTCAATATCAAAGGATGTGCTCCGACTCTGCCACTTAGAGCAAAAAAAGAAAGGTTCGACCTTAAAATATTTGCTAATAACAAAGGTATCCCTTGTTTTCGGTTGGGGAAAGGGATCATCCTTCAAACAAATGCCCCAGAGTTGGCATAAAGGTATGTCATGTCTGTAAGGGGACTGACCACTTGGCAAAAGAATGTCCAGAAAAAAAGACAACTTTATCTGCTGTTATTGTAAAGAAAGTGGACATATCCAACGTAATTGTCCCATGCGTGATGTAGACGTATACGTTAATATGCAGCTGAAGTAAGGGAAGGAAGGGAAGCAAATGATTCTGAACGTACGGAAAAACAATGTAACCCCACAAAAGCCTGAAAGGGTAAATGAAAAAAATGGTCAAAACTGCTGTAGTACTCGGGGCATCTAATGTTCGTCGATAAAATCTAAATGACGACGAATCTATTGTTGAGGCCTCGATTTCGGGCGCTCCCCTGCATAACATACGTCAAACGATTGATAAGGTTCTTGATGAAATCAAAAAAAAAAAACCGAATCAAACATTGAAAAAGTCATCGTGAGCCTTGGTACTAACAGATGTGTCTCAGAACAAACTGGACTCTGAACAAATTATTCTTAATTTCACCGCCGCTACTAATATGGTTAAAGCGGAATTCCCGAATGCAGAAATAGGCGTCTGTGGAATCATTCTCCGAAAAGGACGCAATGAGCGTGTAAAGAATTTCAATCCAGTTGCCGAAAGTGTGAACAGGTTTGCGTTAAAAATGTGAGCTTAAGATGACGCATACACGTATATCGACACACTTGCTGCCTTAACACGTCAATATTTTTATGACCTAAATGATCAGTCAGGTTTACATGTAAGTAAAACATATGCCGAGAAATTTATTAAAAACATAATTCTCAAACTCTCGGACGACACTACTTTGACATCTGTATCCAGGAAGCGATTCATCAGCGGATCGACGGCGGGTTCGGCCGAAAAGCAGCTTCCGAAAATACATAAACCCGGAACTCCCAGCGCAGCGGAAACACAGTGAATGAACTTCATTTCACTTGTCTATACATGTTGTTTTGGAACAGAAACTATTAATTGATTAACAAATGATTTATGTTATAAACTTAAAAATCATCTTGTATTTCAATAATGAAATGGCTATAAGTTAAGCAACATTAAATGTTAATGGGCTTAGAAATAAGGAGAAAAGAAATAATTTGTTTTACTGGTTTAAAAAATAAAATTATGATGAAATAGCACTTCAAGCAACACATTGCACTGATTCAGAAATTTCACAGTGGGAAAATGAATGGAAATCTATTGGTGGGGGTGAAAGTTATTGACATAATGGCACATTAGCGTCTAAAGGCGTGGGGATTTTGGTCGGAAAAATATAGCATTTGAAATAAAAGAAATAAAAAGTGATAAACAAGGAAGGATAGGAATTTACGAAGTAAAAAAGATGAAAAAGAACTGTTAAGAATCATAAATATTTATTCACCGAACACGGCAAATAAGCGCAAAACATTATTCAATAAATTATTAATATATACCACTGAATCAAGTGACAACAATAAAAACAATATTGATGGGCGATTTTAATTGCACGTTATCGGCACAAAAAGATTTGCATTCAAGCGAGGCAACTGTTAATCGGGAATAGACATGATCCTTATACCTTAAAACTTGAACTCTAATGTGTCGAAAATATGTATGAACAATTGCTTGTACAGAGATCATGCATTAGTTTACACGTCGATTAAAGCTGATGAAATGGAAAGAGGTCCAGGTACATGGCTTATGAATTTGAAGGTAATTCTATCTAATGAACTTCAAGAACTTTTAAAACTTTTTTGGGAGGATTGGCGAAACGAAATTTCTAAATATAACGACATCTTGTTATGGTGGGAAATTACGAAAAAGAAAATAAAAGAGATGACAATTTTTGTCGCTAAAAAAATAAATGCGCCGTATAAGAAGATAAAAGAGGATGAAAAAGAGTTGGAACGCTTATTAAAGGATGAAAATTCAAACAAGGACGAAATCACAAAATTGAAAGAAAAATTGCTTAATTATTATAAGAATAAAACAGAAAGTTATAGAATTCGATCGAAAATTAAGACATTTGAAGAAAATGAAAAATCTACTAAATATTTTTTCAGTCTTGAAAAAAATAGGTTTAAAGACAAAACTTGGAGAAAGATTAAATTAAATAAATGTTAATATAGAACTGATATAAAGTCAATTATAAATGAGCAAATAAAATTTTATAAATCGTTATTTACTTCTGAAGGATGGGACGAAGAATCTGCAGATTATTTGATAAGTGAAATTGATAAACATTTATCAGAAGAGGATTAGATTTAATTACAAAAGACGGTCATAGAAGAGGAACTGGAGAAAATTATTATGCATCTCAAGAAAAATAAATTTCCAGGCGAGGACGGAATAATCGCGGAGTTTTATCAGATCTGGAGAAAAAACTGGAGGCTCCTAACTCTTTTAAATGTTGACTTTAAAATTATATTAAAATCTTTAGCAAACAGAATTAAACCATTACTAACAAAATTAATACACCCAATCAAAAAGGTTTCATTCCAGGACGTAATATACAGGAAGCATACAGATCGATTCAAGACATTATTGAATACGTAAAAATTGAAAAAAAAAGAATGGTTCCATTATTTTTCTTGATCGGAAAAAAGCCTTCGATAGGGTAAGAATGGGGTTGGTTAGACAACTGTTTGGAAAAGTATAATTTTGGTGATAAATTCCGAAAATGGGTTAAAATAATACTTACATGCTAACTCCTCCCGGGCACCTACGATGCTTACTCCTCCCAGATGCTTACTCCTCCCGGGCACCTGGTCACACTTCTAGCTTGCTGGATGTTCGTCGATGCTCAATGTGATGCTCTATTGTGAGTGCTGTTGAGATTATCGTCAGGATCTTTTTTAACTCATTTGTGTCACACTTATGCCCTTTGCCGTGTGGAGCTCGTAAAAAAGTTCCCCGCGAGGGGTTTGACAGTAAGTGTTTTGAATATATTTCCGACATTGTCGCCATAGCACTTTCTATATAGACATAACCACAGATATTGCATGATTTTTATATGTTGTATACATTTCCGTGCTTGAACATCGACGGCGAGTGCCAATAGGGGATGCTTACTCCTCCCGGGCACCTGGTCTCACCTCTAGCTTGCTGGAGGTCCGTCGATGCTCAATGTAGACTGTTCTATTGTGAGTGCTGTTGAGACTATCGTCAGGATCTTTTTTAACTCATTAAAAATGCAAAAACTTGTATAAAAACCAACGGATATCTTCTTATTTTAACATCTCTAGATCAGCTAGGTAAGGTTGCCCGATTTCACCTTTATTGTACATTTTGCAAATTTGGCTTCTAGCTGAGGCAATAAGAAAAATGATCAAATAAAAGGAATACAAATTGAAAATAATAACGAAGTGAAAATTTTGATGTTTGCTGATGACACACAATTATTCTGTGGAGACGAAAAGTCTTTGGAGATTGATTTTGACATTTTAAAAATATTCGAGAAAGCTTCGGGATCGTAGACTAATTTGAAAAAAACCCAACTAGATGGGATGTTAGATTATATACAATAAGTCTACACATAATAACATTGTATAAAATGATTCACGCGCCAAAAGCACCCTGGAATACAATAGGGAAAGACTGGTTAAAATCATTAGACTCTAAATTTGGAATAGAATATTTCTTATGTAAAATATCAAATTCAAAAGGTCTGGAAGACACATACAAACTCGAAGGACAAACAGACGAAGACAATAACACAGCTTCATTGAAATACCAAGGACAAACGGACGGAGTCAATAATACAGAACAATAGAAACACAACGGATAAACAAACGGAGACAAAAACGCCGCACCATAGAAACAAGAAAAACA
Organism: Pinctada imbricata; assembly: GCA_033119305.1. Classification (NCBI taxonomy): domain Eukaryota; kingdom Metazoa; phylum Mollusca; class Bivalvia; order Pterioida; family Pteriidae; genus Pinctada; species Pinctada imbricata. The sequence continues at coordinate 48,533,499 of VSWD01000002.1, forward strand.
AACAGACGGACATAATAACACGGCACAATAAAAAACATGAAGGACAAACAGACGGAGACAATAACAAAGAACCATATAAACACGCACGACAAACAGACGGAGACAACAACACAGCACCATAGAAACACGAAGGACAAACAGACAGAGACAATAACACAGCACCATAGAAATATCAAGGACAAACGAACGGAGATAAAAACACGGCACCATAGAAACACGAAGGATTAACAGACCGAGACAATAACACAGCACCATAGAAACATGAAAGATAAGCAGACGAAGACAATAACACAGCAACATAGAAATACGAAGGACAAACAGACCGAGACAATAACACAGCACCATAGAAATACCAAGGGCAAAGAAACGGAGACAATAACACAGCACCATAGAAACACAAAGGACAAACAGACGGAGACAATAACACAGCACAATAGAAACACGAAGGACAAACAGACGGAGACAATAACACAGAACGATAGAAACACGAAGGACAAACAGACGGAGATAATAACACAGAAACATATAAACACGCACGACACACAGACGAAGACAAAAACACAGCACCATAGAAACACGAAGGATAAATTGACGGAGACAATAACACAGCACCATAGAAACACGAAGGACAAACAAATGGAGACACTAACACAGCTTCATTGAAACAAGAAAAACAAACAGACGGAGGCAGTAACACAGCACTATAGAAAAACCAATGACAACCGGACGGAGACAATAACACAGCACCATAGAAACACGAAGGATAAATAGACGGAGACAATAACACAGCACCATAGAAACACGAAGGACAAACAGACGGAGATAATAACAAAGAACCATATAAACACGCACGACACACAGACGGAGACAATTACACAGCACCATAGAAACATGACGGACAAGCAGACGAAGACAATAACAGAGCAATATATAAATACGAAGGACAAACAGACGGAGACAATAACACAGCACCATAGAAACACGAAGGACAAACATAAGGAGACAATAACACTGCACCATAGAAACACAAAGGACAAACAGACGAAGACAATAACAGAGCAACATAGAAATAAGAAGGAGAAACAGACGGAGACAATAACACAGCACCATAGAAATACAAATGACAAACAGACGGAGACAATAACACAGCACCATAGAAACACAAAGGACAAAGAGACGGAGACAATAACACAGCACCATATAAATACGATGAAGAAATAGACGGAGACAATAACACAGCACCATAGAAGGATCAACAGCCGGAGATAATAACAGAGCACCAAAGAACCATGAAGGACAAAGACGGAGACAATAAAACAGCACCATAGAAACATGAAGGATAAACAGACGGAGACAATAACAGAGCACCATAGAAACACGAAGGATAAACAGAAGGAGACAATAACACAGCACCGAAGAAACATGAAGGACAAACAGACGGAGACAATAACACAGCACTGAAGAAACATGAAGGACAAACAGACGGACACAATAACATAGCACCATAGAAACATGAAGGATAAACAGAAGGAGACAATAAAACAGCAGCATAGAAACATGAAGGATAAACAGACAGACAATAACACAGCACCGTAGAAATACGAACGACAAACATACGGAGACAATAACACGGCACAATATAGACACGAAGGACAAACAGACGGAGACAATAACAAAGAACCATATAAACACGCACGACAGTCAGACGGAGACAATAACACAGCACCATAGAAACACGAAGGACAAACAGACAGAGACAATAACACAGCACCATAGAAATACGAAGAAGAAATAGACGGAGACAATAACACAGCACCATAGAAGCACGAAGGACAAACAGACGGAGATAATAACACAGAACCATATAAACACGCACGACACACAGACGGAGACAATAACACAGCACCATAGAAACATGAAGGACAAAGACGGAGACAATAAAACAGCACCATAGAAATACGATGAAGAAATAGACGGAGACAATAACACAGCACCAACGAGACATGAAGGATCAACAGCCGGAGACAATAACACAGCACCATGGAAACTTGAAGGATCAACAGCCGGAGACAATAACACAGCACCATAGAAACATGAAGGATCAACATAAGGAGACAATAACACAGCACCATGGAAACTTGAAGGATCAACAGCCGGAGACAATAACACAGCACCATAGAAACATGAAGGATCAACATAAGGAGACAATAACACAGCACCATAGAAACTTGAAGGATCAACAGCCGGAGACAATAACACAGCACCATAGAAAAATGAAGGATAAACAGACGGAGACAATAACACTTCACGACAGAAACACGAAGGACAAACAGACAAAGACAATAACAGAGCAACATAGAAATACGAAGGACAAACAGACGGAGACAATAACACAGCACCATAGAAATACGATGAAGAAATAGACGGAGACAATAACACAGCACCATAGAAACTTGAAGGATAAACAGACGGAGACATTAACACTGCACCATAGAAACACAAAGGACAAACAGACGAAGACAATAACAGAGCAACATAGAAATACGGGGGACAAACAGACGGAGACAATAACAAAGCACCATAGAAACTTGAAGGATAAACAGACGGAGATAATAACACAGAAGCATATAAACACGCAAGACACACAGACGGTGATAATAACAGAGCACCATAGAAACATGAAGGATAAACAGACGGAGACAATAACACAGAACCATAGAAATACCAAGGACAAACAGATGGAGACAATATCACAGCACCATAGAAATACCAAGGACAAACAGACGGAGACAATAACACAGCACCATAGAAACACGAAGGACAAACAGACGGAGACAATAACACAGCACCATAGAAACACGAAGGACAATCAGACGGAGACAATAACACATCAACATAAAAACACCAAGGACAAACAGACGGAGATAATAATAAAGCTTCATAGAAATACCAAAGGCAATCAAGCGGAGAAAACAACACATCACCATAGAAACATGAAGGCTAAACAGACGGAGACAATGATAAAGCACCATGTATGAAGGGCAAACAAACGTAGATAATAACACAGCACCATAGAAACATGAGGAATAAAGAGACGTAGATAACAACAAAGCACCATAGAAATACCAAGGACAAACAAACGGAGATAATAACACAGCACCATAGAAACACGAAGGACAAATAGACGGAGACAATAACACAGTTTCATTGAAATACCAAGGACAAAAGGACTGAGACAATAACACAGACCAATAGAAACAAAACGGATAAAGAAACGAAGACAATAACAGAGCACCATAGAAACAAGAAAAATAAACAGACGGAGACAACAACACAGCACCATAGAAATAACAAGGACAAACAGACGGAGACAATAACACAGCACAATAGAAATACGAAGGACAAAGAGACGGAGACAAAAACACAGCACAATAGAAATACGAAGGACAAACAGACGGAGACAATAACAAAGAACCATATAAACACGCACGACAATCAGACGGAGACAAAAACACAGCACCATAGAAACACCAAGGACAAACAGACGGAGACAAAACAAGGCACCATAGAAACACGAAGGAGACAATAACACAGCTTCATTGAAACAAGAAAAACAAACAGACGGAGACAGCAACACAGCACTATAGAAACACGACAAACAGACGGAGACAATAACACAGCTTCATTAAAACAAGAAAAACAAACAGACGGAGACAGTAACACAGCACTATAGAAAAACCAATGACAAACAGACGGAGACAATAACACAGCACAGAAACACAGAAACACGAAGGACAAACAGACGGAGATAATAACAAAGAACCATATAAACACGCACGACACACAGACGGAGACAATTACACAGCACCATCGAAACTTGAAGGATCAACAGCCGGAGATATTAACACAGCACCATAGAAATATGAAGGACAAACAGACGGAGACAATAACACAGCACCATAGAAATACCAATTACAAACAGACGGAGACAATAACACAACACCATAGAAACATGAAGGATAAACATAAGGAGACAATAACACTGTACCATAGAAACATAAAGGACAAACAGACAAAGACAATAACAGAGCAACATAGAAATACGAAGGAGAAACAGACGGAGACAATAACACAGCATCATAGAAATACCAATGACAATCAGACGGAGACAATAACACATCACCATAGAAACACAAAGGACAAAGAGAAGGAGACAATAACACAACATCATAGAAATACGATGAAGAAATAGACGGAGACAATAACACAGCACCATAGAAGGATCAAGGGCCGGAGAAAATAACACAGCACCAAAGAACCATGAAGGACAAAGACGGAGACAATAAAACAGCACCATAGAAACATGAAGGATAAAAAGACGGAGACAATAACACAGCACCATAGAAATACGAAGGAGAAACAGACGGAGACAATAACACAGCACCATAGAAATACGAACGACAAAAAGACGGAGACAATAACACGGCACAATAGAGACACGAAGGACAAACAGACGGAGACAATAATAAAGAACCATATAAACCCGCACGAAATTCAGACGGAGACAATAACACAGCACCATAGAAACACGAAGGACAAACAGACGGAGACAATAACACAGCACCATAGAAATACCAATGAGAAACAGACGGAGACAATAACACAACCATACAAATACGATGGACAAACAGACGGAGACAATAACACAGAACGATAGAAACACGAAGGACAAACAGACGGAGATAATAACACAGAACCATATAAACACGCACGACAAACAGACGGAGACAAAAGAAGGCACCATAGAAACACGAAGGAGACAATAACACAGCTTCATTGAAACAAGAAAAACAAACAGACGGAGACAGTAACACAGCACTATAGAAACACGAAGGACAAACAGACGGAGACAATAACACAGCACCATAAAAATACAATGAACAAACAGACGGAGACAATAGCACATCAACATAGAAACACGAAGGACAAACAGACGGAGACAATTACACAGCTTCATTGAAACAAGAAAAAAAAACAGACGGAGACAGTAACACAGCACTATAGAAAAACCAATGACAAACAGACGGAGACAATAACACATCACCATAAAAATACAATGAACAAACAGACGGAGACAATAGCACATCAACATAGAAACACGAAGGACAAACAGACGGAGACAATTACACAGCTTCATTGAAACAAGAAAAACAAACAGACGGAGACAGTAACACAGCACTATAGAAAAACCAATGACAAACAGACGGAGACAATAACACAGCACAGTAACACAGAAACATGAAGGACAAACAGACGGAGATAATAACAAAGAACCATATAAAGACGCACGACACACAGACGGAGACAATTACACAGCACCATCGAAAGTTGAAGGATCAACAGCCGGAGATATTAACACAGCACCAAAGAAATATGAAGGACAAACAGACGGAGACAATAACACAGCACCATAGAAATACCAATTACAAACAGACGGAGACAATAACACAACACCATAGAAACATGAAGGATAAACATAAGGAGACAATAACACTGTACCATAGAAACATAAAGGACAAACAGACGAAGACAATAACAGAGGAACATAGAAATACGAAGGAGAAACAGACGGAGACAATAACACAGCATCATAGAAATACCAATGACAATCAGACGGACACAATAACACAGCACCATAGAAACACAAAGGACAAAGAGAAGGAGACAATAACACAGCACCATAGAAATACGATGAAGAAATAGACGGAGACAATAACACAGCACCATAGAAAGATCAACAGCCGGAGATAATAACAGAGCACCAAAGAACCATGAAGGACAAAGACGGAGACAATAAAACAGCACCATAGAAATACGAAGGAGAAACAGACGGAGACAATAACACAGCACCATAGAAATACGAACGACAAAAAGACGGAGACAATAACACGGCACAATAGAGACACGAAGGACAAACAGACGGAGACAATAACAAAGAACCATATAAACCCGCACGACAATCAGACGGAGACAATAACACAGCACCATAGAAACACGAAGGACAAACAGACGGAGACAATAACACAGCACCATAGAAATACCAATGAGAAACAGACGGAGACAATAACACAGCACCATACAAACACGAAGGACAAAAAGACGGAGATGATAACACAGAACCATATAAACACGTAAGACACACAGACGGAGACAAAAACACAGCAACATAGAAACTTGAAGGATCAACAGCCGGAGATAATACAAGAACACCATAGAAACATGAAGCAAAGAGACGGAGACAATAACACATCACCATAGAAACACGAAGGACAAACAGACGGAGACAATAACACAGCACCATAGAAACACGAAGGACAAACAGACGGAGATAATTATAAAGCTTCATAGAAATACCAAAGGCAAACAAGCGCAGAAAACAACACATCACCATAGAAACATGAAGGCTAAACAGACGGAGACAATAATAAAGCACCATGTATGAAGGACAAGCAAACGTAGATAATAACACAGCACCATAGAAACATGAGGAATAAAGAGACGTAGATAACAACAAAGCACCATAGAAATACCAAGGACAAACAAACGGAGATAATAACACAGCACCATAGAAACACGAAGGACAAATAGACGGAGACAATAACACAGTTTCATTGAAATACCAAGGACAAAAGGACTGAGACAATAACACAGACCAATAGAAACAAAACGGATAAAGAAACGAAGACAATAACGGAGCACCATAGAAACAAGTAAAATAAAGAGACGGAGACAATAACACAGCACCATAGAAATAACAAGGACAAACAGACGGAGACAATAACACAGCACCATAGAAATAACAAAGACAAACAGACGGAGAAAACAACACAGCACCATAGAAATACGAAGGACAAACAGACGGAGACAAATACACAGCACCATAGAAATAACAAGGACAAACAGACGGAGACAACAACACAGCACCATAGAAATACGAAGGACAAACTGACGGAGACAAAAACACGGTACCATAGAAACACGAAGGACAAACAGACGGAGACAATAACAAAGAACCATATAAACACGCACGACAATCAGACGGAGACAAAAACACAGCACCATAGAAACACGAAGGACAAACAGACGGAGACAATAACACAGCACTATAGAAACACGAAGGACAAACAGACGGAGACAATAACACAGCACCATAGAAACACGAAGGACAAACAGACGGAGACAATAACACAGCATCATAGAAACACAAAGGACAAACAGACGGGGACAATAACACAGCACTACAGAAACACGATGAACAAGAAAAACAAATAGACGGAGACAATAACTCAGCTTAATAGAAACATGAAGGACAAAGTGACAGCGACAAAACACAGCACAAAAGAAACACGAAGGACAGACAGACGGAGATAATGTCACAAAACCAAATAAACACGCACGACGCACAGACGGAGACGTTAACACAGCACCATAGAATCACGAAGGACAAACAAACGGAGATAATATCACAGCAACATAGAAAAAAGAGGGAAAAACAGACTGAGACAATAACACAGCAACATAGAAACACGAAGGACAAACAGACGGAGACAATAACACAGAACGATAGAAACACGAAGGACAAACAGACGGAGATAATAACAGAACCATATAAACACGCACGACACACAGACGGAGACAAAACACAGCACCATAGAAACACGAAGGAGACAATAACACAGCTTCATTGAAACAAGAAAAACAAACAGACGGAGACAGCAACACAGCACTATAGAAACACGAAGGACAAACAGACGGAGACAATAACACAGCACCATAGAAATACAATGAACAAACAGACGGAGACAATAGCACAGCAACATAGAAACACGAAGGACAAACAGACGGAGACAATAACACAGCTTCATTGAAACAAGAAAAACAAACAGACGGAGAAAGTAACACAGCACTATAGAAAAACCAATGACAAACAGACGGAGACAATAACACAGCACAGAAACACAGAAACACGAAGGACAAACAGACGGAGATAATAACAAAGAACCATATAAACACGCACGACACACAGACGGAGACAATAACACAGCACCATCGAAACTTGAAGGATCAACAGCCGGAGATATTAACACAGCACCATAGAAATATGAAGGACAAACAGACGGAGACAATAACACAGCACCATAGAAATACCAATTACAAACAGACGGAGACAATAACACAGCACCATAGAAACATGAAGGATAAACATAAGGAGACAACTACACTGTACCATAGAAACACAAAGGACAAACAGACGAAGACAATAACAGAGCAACATAGAAATACGAAGGAGAAACAGACGGAGACAATAACACAGCACCATAGAAATACCAATGACAATCAGACGGACACAATAACACAGCACCATAGAAACACAAAGGACAAAGAGAAGGAGACAATAACACAGCACCATAGAAATACGATGAAGAAATAGACGGAGACAATAACACAGCACCATAGAAGGATCAACAGCCGGAGATAATAACAGAGCACAACAGAGAACCATGAAGGACAAAGACGGAGACAATAAAACAGCACCATAGAAACATGAATGATAAACAGACGGAGACAATAACACAGCAATATAGAAATACGAAGGAGAAACAGACGGAGACAATAACACAGCACCATAGAAATACGAACGACAAACAGACGGAGACAATAACACGGCACAATAGAGGGACAAAAATCCAACCCGAGTGTCCAGGATTTGCTTGTACCACGACGAGGCTTGTCGAGTCGTGGATAAAAGTAAATCCTTGACACGAGGGTTGCATTTCCGCGTCCCTGATCACATTTGGGGATTGATTATTTTTTTTTCCCACTGTCTAAAAAGTGTTCAAAATTGAAATTTAATGTATTACTTTTCATAGTTTGATCGGCTAACTCAGCAGTCATGTATGACGTCACAATTGACGTTACAAAAGACACGTGAAAATGTTATCTTACCCCATAGGGGTAAGACAAGGATTGTCGTGGGAGAACATGATATCTTTTCCAAGCTTTTCCATGGATATCCTAGTTCACAGTGGGTGAAAATGTCATCTCCTGAGTCCAGTGCAACTGAGGAATATATACATGTATAAGGTGACGCTTTTGTACTTTTTTAAAAACATAAATTATTCATATATCAAATAAATCATATTACATATATGGTGCAAGCTATAGAATAAAAGTTAGTATGACCAAATTGAAGATTAAGTCTTATTTAAATTTCTCTCTTTGTATCATTTGTTTGATTAAACGTCCTATTAAAATTGAACCTGAGCACAAAACTTTTCATAAAATAGTAGAAATTTCATCAATAGGAAAACCTTTTGATAAAATATACAAAAATATCAGTGCAGATTTGTAATCTGTCATTATGCAAAATTTAGAAATTAAAAAAAAAATTAAGTTATGTGTTGATATACACTAGATTTGTTAGTGGTTAGGAATCTTAAATGTATGAGATAAAAGTAAATATTATGACCTAGCAGTATACTTATAACTACAGGTAACGATTAGTCTTACAGAACATCCTTTTGATTTACATATATCCGCCATGTCGCTCCTTTTCATATGGTGTAGGTTTTTGTTTCTTTGCTTTGGTTCCTGTTATATCCTGATTTTGTATGCCTTCGGTTTCTGAATTATCGATTTTGTGCTGTATACAGGGATATTTGGTCATTATCCATATTTGTCATCGTGCTGTATACAGGGATATGGTCATTATCCATATTTGTCATTGTGCAGTATACAGGGATATGGTCATTATCCATATTTGTCATCGTGCTGTATACAGGGATACGGTCATTATCTATGTTTGTCATTGTGCTGTATACAGGGATGTGGTCACTATCCATATTTGTCATTGTGCTGTATACAGAGATATGATCATTACCCATATTTGTCATTGAAATATATATCATATTCTATCGTAATAATTTACTGTACCATTTGCGAATTTTAACAATTAATGTAACATGGGTGATTCTCGAGGCCAAGAAACAGGAAATCAATATAGTGAATATAAATGACCCAGAAATATATACCATAGAGCCAGCTAAGAAGAGGGTTTCATAAGTTACTTTAGATTCGGCTAAGGAGATAGCTTGATACGTTACCATAGCCCCAGCCAAGGGGAGAGCTTGCTAAGTTACCAAAGAGTCAGCCAAGTAGAGAGCTTGCTAAGTTACCATAGCGCCAGGTAAAGAGATAGCTTGATAAGTTACCATAGAGCCAGCTAAGGAGAGAGCTTGATTAGTAAGGATAGAACCAGCTAAGGAGAGAGCTTGATAAGTTACGATAGATCCAGCTAAGGAGAGAGCTTGATAAGTTACGACAGAGCCAGCCACGGAGATAGCTTGATAAGTTACCATAGAGCCAGCTAAGGAGAGAGCTTGATTAGATACCATAGAGCCATCTAAGGAGAGAGCTTTATAAGGTACCATAGAGCCAGCTAAAGAGAGAGCTTGATTAGGTACCATGCAGCCAGCTATGGAGAGAGCTTGATTAGATACCACAGAGCCAGCTAAGGCGATAACTTGTTAAGTTACCATAGAGCCAGCTAAGGAGAGAGCTTGATTAGATACCATAGAGCCATCTAAGGAGAGAGCTTTTTAAGTTACCATAGAGCCAGCTAAAGAGAGAGCTTGATTAGGTACCATAGAGCCAGCTAAGGAGAGAGCTTGATTAGATACCACAGAGCCAGCTAAGGCGATAGCTTGATAAATTACCATAGAGCCAGCTAAGGAGAGAGCTTGATTAGATACCATAGAGCCATCTAAGGAGAGAGCTTTATAAGTTACCATAGAGCCAGCTAAAGAGAGAGCTTGATTAGGTACCATAGAGCCAGCTAAGGAGAGAGCTTGAGTAGATACCAAAGAGCCTGCTAAGGAGAGAGCTAGAAGAGTTACCATAGAGCCAGCTAAGTAGAGAGATTGATACGTTACAACAGAGCCAGCTAAGGAGAGATCTTGATTAGTCACCATAGAGCCAGCTAAGGAGAGAGCTTGATTAGTCACCATAGAGCCAGCTAAGGAGAGAGCTTGATTATTTACCATAGAGCCATCTAAGGAGATAGCTTGATTAGTTTAAAAAGAGCATGTATTTCAATCTTGACAATATGACATAAAAGAAGGGAGGAGATCACCAACAAGACCCCGCTGCAGCATCAACAGTAAAACACCAAAACACCCGATGCAAAAACACAAAAGACGAGTACAGCACGAGACGGAAAAGAGACACACGACATGTAAACATCAAACACAAAAGACTACACATAAACCGACGAGACCAATTGGTAACCGGTGCCGACTTTGGACGGCCGTTTGTCACGCAAGTAGCAAATGGTGCTTCTTTGATGATTATTATTATAAGGTTTATATAAGCATCCATCTATCTACATCCATCCTGCTACGTTTTTTTCGGTACATTTTAAGACATAATGATTTTTACACCCTTTGGCCATATAACATCGTTTAGAGTGAGGATCATTGACGACGAGGGTTAAATACCCGAAACGTGCATGTCTGGTCCATACTGCAAATTGAACTGTTTTTAAATGATCGTGTTGAATTTGAAGACGTTTAATATTTGAAACCACTTGGTGATTGTCATTGTTGGTGAACCAGGAGTCCCCAAGGGCACATGTAGCCAAGTTCGATTAACTTCGGTTGATCGTCTGTTCCTTCAACGCATTCGAAAATTTCTGTTATCAAAATTTCTTAAAATTCTTAAAACGTGGAAAATTTGATGATCTGAAATGTTTCAATAATACTTCTAGGTATCTGGATGATATTCTAACCATTGACAATCCTGCTTTTGAATTATATAAGAATGAAATTTATCCACAAGAATTAACACTTAACAAGGCAAACCTTTCAAATACAGAAACACCCTTTTTGGACCTAAATATCAAAATTATAAACGGAAAGATTCATACAAGTGTATATGACAAAAGGGATGATTTTGGATTCAACATAGTAAATTTCCCCTGGCTTCATGGTGATGTTCCAAGATTAGCGTCATACGGCATTGACATATCACAGCTCATCCGGTACGCTAGAGCATGTACTGATATTTTGGATTTTCACAGTAGAAATTTACAAATTACAAAAAAACCTTTAAGTCAAGGTTTCTGCTTTCATAAACTAGTTAAGACTTTCTGGAAATTTAACAAAAATTACAGTCAACTTCTTTTAAAATCCGGATCTATACATGCAACAGAGTTCATTACTATGGGTATTTCACAACATGTCTTCTATGGTGATATGATAAACAAAATAAAAAGGATCAAATGTAGGCAGCATAACCATCGAAAATGCGTCAGAATCATCAAACGCCTTTTATACCGTGGATATGATCCTAATGTCACCAGACGGACACTAGGCTTGGTACTTGACCAATCTACAGTCATGTACAAGCGCATCCTTAAGATTTGCACTCTGACTGACTGTAACGACGGGACTCCATGACGGGCCCTGTCCAAACCTCTTTAGAGAAGACAGGGCCCCGACCACCTGTCCTCTCTGATTGTCAGTCGGACTCCTCGGGTGATTTCATACATGAGCTCGCTACAGCCGACAGAGCACGGACTGTATTACGCATGCCCTATTTTTATATCCATTTACGTATTCATCTGTGTCTCTGGGGCCTCTGCGTTTCGCGGTCTTGTTTGTGTGATGTCATCTTACAGTGAGGAGGTTGTTTAACACCACAATTGTACGTTCTTCGAGACCTCTGGATAATTGGAGAAGTGAGAGGGTTGTGCGCACGTAATCCAGGATAACCACACCATTTGCTACTTGCGTGACAGATGGCCGTCCAAAGTCGGTTGCCCATTGGTCTCGTCGGTTTATGTGTAGTCTTTTGTGTTTGATGTTTACATGTCGTGTGTCTCTTTTCCGTCTCGTGCTGTACTCGTCTTTTGTGTTTTTGCATCGGGGTGTTTTGGTGTTTTGCTCTTGATGCTCTAACGGGGTCTTGTTGGAGATCTCCTCCCTTCTTCTTCTATAACATCATATCCCGCCCATTCTGCTACGTTTTAATAGGAATTCTCTGTAACCATTTAAACAATTTCGGCACGCATGGTCTCCGATTTTCATGAAATTTCACACATAAGTAGGGACCAATGAAAAAGGATAAATTTGACCAAACTTTTATTTCTAGGTCATCTAGTTACCATTGCAACTGCCTTTAAAGTTGAGATTGGCAAAATTTAACTAATTTGAAGCTCTATAATTTGGTCTTTATACAACATTTATTGAAGATTTTCTATGCATCCTTAAGATTAGGATGTAAAATTTTTAAAGAAGCTCACTAGTAGTGTCTGATATTGTAAAAAGTCTGGTTACCATGACAACATAATTCCCTAATTTTAATAAATTCATTTCAAAATGCTGTTTGTATTTCCAATTTTCCTTCTCTCTTGATGGGTATATGATAAAGAAATGGAATATATTTTAAAAAATTAGCAAATCCAAGATAAAACCACTTGTTGCTATGTCCATAAGTTACCTTGGCAACGGTAAATATGGTCTTTAATATGACAAATTTTGCCACTTCAGAGTTATTTCTAAGTTTTTGCATCATGATGATTAAACAAAAATTTTTGGAATGCATCCAACACGAAGAGCTCTTTCAAAAACCGTGAAAAAGTTATTGGGAACATATGTTACCTTGGCAAGCATTTTTTTAATTATTTTTATAAAACAGTAATGTCTTATCCCAGATAATTAAAATTCAATAACAATAAAGATTAAGTAAGCCTCAATCAAAATAGAAGAAAATACTTTCAAATAATTAATGGCTGCTATACTAATTTGGCCATACAATCTAAATCTAAGCATTTTGCTGTTTTAGAAGCCTTTTCCTCAAAAAAACGAAACAGGCTTGCACAATTTTTTTTTTTACAAATATGATAGAGCAAAGTCTAAACTTTAATTAAGATTTAAAATTTTTCAGATAACTTAACCTGGAATGCCCATATCCAAGGACTTAAGGTTGGCCTATGTGCAACTTTATGCAATCGTTCCCATAGCAACGGACTATTTCCTGAATATTTTTCAAATTATTTCCTTCATGTAATGAAAGATCTACTTTAATACATTCATTACTTATCATCACTTTGAATTAAAGTTCAATGATCTAGTGAAAAAGGACTCTAAATATTGTAAAAAAAATTCTTTCATTTTCGCGATTTGAGTTCATGATGCCATAAAGACGAACACAAACTTTGTTCCAATGTGAATGCTTATATTTTATTTGCATAAACAACTAAAAAATGTAAGTTATTTATCATTGAATTTTGAAAAAAAAATGCCCAAAACACTATTGATAGGGTATCTGTGTTGTTGCTATGGAAACATATAGATAAGACTATTAACCCAACATTATCATTACTTAACTTAAAAGATCAATGATAGGGTACTGATAACTCATCAGTGTTTGCTTTAGATTATGATGCATAAATTATGTATGTGACTTCAGAAATGCCGAAAATGCATTTTTTCAATATTCAATGTCCGTTTCCATGGCAACTGGATGTGAAAATAAGAAAAATTTTAACAATTTTTAACTTTTTGGTCAGACCCAACCTGATGTATAAATTTTATCAAAATCGGAGACATGCCGTGCCATGCGTCCTTCATAAAAGTGCAAATGCTTACAGAGAATAGCTATTAAACATAAACATTTTCACACTCTTTGGCCATATTACATTGTTTAGATTTAGGATCACTTAGGAGGGCAAAGTAAACGAAACGTGCATGTCTTGTCAATACTGTAAATTTATCTGTTTTCAAATGATGTTATTGGATTTGATGACGTTTAGCAATTGAACAACAAAGAGTTTGAAACTTTTCTTTTTCGAACAGCAACATGAACAGAAATGGTGTACACTAATTTATGGATGGCAGTATAAATCATTAATAAAGTGCATACCCATAAAACCATGACAGATTCAAATAAAGTAGGTATTTTCATGCGCCAGACAAGTGTTTCGAATATTAAATCTTATCAGTGATGTTGCCAGCAAAAGTGCTTTTCCGCCCAACTTCATTTCACAAGCGCCCTCTGGTTTTTTTTAGAATTTAAATTTGTGTATTTACTTAACAGAGAGCTCGGCTCCAAATTTCCTGTAGGGTCGATTCAGTAGGATATTCAAATAAAGAAAAGGGAATGATCTCCAGCATGACCAACCTGCACTCACCTAGCGAAACAAACCCACAAGAAAGTGACACATAAATAATATCAGACGAAATACAAAAATAGATAAAAAAAAAAACCACAACAATATTCACTAGAACATCATACGAAACAGATGTAAAGAAATATTAAATATTAATGACAACACGTAAAAGGAAGGAAACCAATGTGTACCCAGCGCCGACTTTGGATGGCCATCTTCTATTAGCAAATGGTATGTTATCCGGATTACGCACAACTCTCCAACTTATCCGAATATACAGAGGTCTCCGTAGACGCACAATTGTTGTATAAACATGGAACTTCTCACTGTAAGGTGACATCACAAACAAGACCATTAAACGCAACGGCCTCTTGTAACACAAATTCTATGTAAATTGATATAAAAAGTATATGGCATGCGTATAAAAACAGTCTGTGCTCTGCTTGCTTAAGAACAATCATCCGAGAAGTGTGACCAACTTTCAGATGGGACAAAGAATCATCAGGACCCAGTCTTTCCTGACTAGATTTAAACAAGGCCCGCCATGGAGTCACGTCGTCACGGTTAGCCAGTGTGCAACGTTGGGAAAGACACTGGTACAAAAGTTTAGATTGGTCCAGTACCATGCCCAATGTTCCTCTGATGACGTTAGGATTATATCCTCGATAAAGCAGGCGAAAGACTAAATCTATGTTCAAAATAGCATTGGAGGGATGGTGCCAAGATGTTAACCTCTTTTGATTTCGATGTTTAATTCCCCTTTAAATTAGATATTACACAAGTGAGCAATGGAGTACAAGTACAACACACCCACGGGATGTAAGTATAGATCACATCAAATGACAAATATAGATAAAAACCATATCCCTGTATACAGCACAAAATCGATAATACAGAAAATCAGAAACCAAAGGCATATAAAATCAAGATAAAACAGAAACCAAAGCAAACAAACACATGAAAAGAAGCGGACGCCCGATATGAGAGTAAGACCAGGTGCCCAGGAAGTGTAAGCATTTCCTGCTTGCATGCAACACCCGCCGCTTCAATTCGGTAGAACTGTCACATCCGGAAGACATAGAGTACAAACTTTGGTTGGATGGTTCAAACGGTCTATGACAGAATATCATCCACCATTCTAGAGAGTGGAACATCATAGTGTATGACGAGTTCCCCATATCGACCGTAGAACTTCCTCAGTGACCATGTAAGCCGGTCACAAACATATCCCTGACTGAGAAGCTTATCTGAAAGACGCCTAGCTCTCAGAACAAAATCCCTTTATTTGGTATTTGCTCTGGCATAGCGTATCAACAGATATGAACACGCCATAAGCAGGCGATGAAGGGATGTTGCTACTCAGATAATGAATGTTTGTTATGCTGAAATTGAAGTCGTCACGTTTGTCATAGAGTGAGGTGTTCATGTGACCATCAGTGTCGTAGGACGACATTATGTCCAAATAGGATGCTGAATTATTTGTCTCTGTAGTTTCTTTGACTTCAAGCTCCGAAGGATAGATACTGCTCAGGTAATCCGCGAAATTTGGATTATTGCTGGACAACACATCGTCTATGTATCTGTAAGTGAAGTTGAAGTCAGAAGCTAAGCATCTTTTCCCTTCAGAGACCAAAGATTGAATGAATTCAGCTTCGTACGAGTAAAGGAAAATGTCGGCAAGGAGTGGGGCACAATTGGTCCCATTGGAATTCCGACAATTTGCTGGAAGACCTTTCCTCCAAACACCACAAAAATGTTGTCGATCAGAAAGTTTAACATCTGAATAATATCAGTTTCAGTGTACTTATTTTTAGAATCGGACTTTTCTTTTACAAAGTAGGTTTTGTCATAATTAACAAAAATAAATTTGTATTTGCGATTACCATTCTTACTTATAATTTTTGCGAGTCTCTATTTCAATTTGGAATGTGAAATTGTAGTGTAAAGAATCGAAAAATCAAAGGCTTTGATCGAATGGAGTGGATTTCAGATGTTCTAAAAGATCCTTCGAATTCTTTAAAATCCACATCTGGTTGATACCACTGCGAGAATATACTGTCGAACAATATTTTTGAAGCCAAGATTTAATTTCGTATGAAATTTTTGCGAGTAAGATCGATACAGATTTGGTAGAACATTTTGAGGAACCAGCTTTGAAACGTTGTTTGTACGGATTCTTATGCACATAAGGTATGCAGTATAAGTATGATAAATCTAAATCTAAATTGTAACATCGGAACACAGCGACAAGATGTAAGTATAGATCACATCGGAAACACCAACAGGCTATTAGTACAGGTAACAGCGGAACACACCTCCAGGATGTAAGTATGGATCACAGAGGAACACGCCCAGAGGATGTAAGTATAGATCACAGCGGAGCACACCCGCGGGCTGTAAGCATAAATCACAGCGGAACCACCCAAGGGTTGTAAATATAGAACAAAGCTGAACACAACCACCGGTTGAAATATAGATCAAAACTGAACACAACAACCTGTTGTAAGGATAGATCAAAGCTGAACACACCCACAGGGTGTAAGTATAGATCATATAATGTTGTATACCTATGAAAATCCAAGGTAAAAAAAATCCTGCTTATAAAACGTTGAATTATTGACGTGTTTACACAAACATTTTATAATACTACTTTTGATAAATTATTAAAACGCAGATGATAAGTAGTGATTCATTATGACATGATAGCTTTGTCCTAAACTTGCTTTAAGATACAGTGTCCCTGAAAACAGATTTTATTGAAAACGTCAAATTTATTCCAAATGATCTAGAAAGAGGAAGAAGGAGCAATAAAAAGTTTTATCTGAAAATATGTAGCTATGATCATAATATTGTCAATGTTTTAATGATTAAATCTCCATATACCTGTATTGTAAAAACTCAAAACATTTCAGATGACGCTAGATGAATAAATTAGAGCTGCGCACCCCAAATTCAAAATTATGTTTTTAAAGGTCTATAACTGCGAATGTATGTGTTAGATTCTCCTGAAAATTTGAATTTATACAAATGAGAATGTATACTCTCATATGAAAAGAAAGATTTTGCATTCTACAATTTTGAAAATTTAATTAGGGACTGTCCATTACAAGTAATCTGAATTTGAAAAATACAATAAAATTTCGCTTAAAATTCCTGAAAATTTTCCGGCTCGCTTCGCTCGGCGCAGTTTTCAATTCATTTTTCGCTCGCCATAGATTTCTATTAAAACATAAAGTTGCTCCTATTTGAAAAATAACAAATCATTGTTAACGTATGAAAAAAGGGTTTCTTAAAGGCTTAAATATGTTATCAATATTAATAGATGCCTGTATCACAATATTCTATATGCCAGCTTTGTAGGAGAAATTCAGTTTTTCACCAATTTACAATTCTAAATTTGAAAATTTGTATGGAAGGCCCTCCCCTCAGACCCTCTTACTTGTACCTTATGTAAATTTTGTTCACTGAGGATAATATTGTAAAATTCTTTTATCTCTCTGTTTAGAGTGAATTAAATTTCTGCATAAAAATGAAGTGATATCTAAGAGTTTTCAGTCAAAATAAAGAATTTCTATAAAATTGATCAGTTGATAAAACATAAACATTCTCAATACATTGCACATCACTAATGTTAGAAAAAAAAATCTTGCCTCAACTTTGCAAGAAAAGAAATAATTTTGCTCCGGTCCGGGGCGAAAAAAATAATCTTGCTCCGACAAAAAATCCATGCCCCCCAGAATTTCAAATGGACCGTGCCTTAGTTTTCGGGGACACCGTCCCTTTACTGACATAAATTGTAGATCAATTTAATAATTTTACTCTTCATGTTTCACTGTTGGAGTTTCTTCTCTTTCGGCCTCTTGCATCACTGATGATACATTGTTTAATAAAATGCTCATATTGTGCACTAAACGATTACTAAGAACATATACTTAAAAGGGACGGTATCCCTGAAAATTAATAAATTTTTAGAAATTTTGGAAAGCATTTTTTCTTCTTTTCATATACGAGGGCCGTTCCAAAAGTTAGTGGACACATGCCTTAAAAATCATATTTGAAGTCGTATGCGAATGAAATTTTCTAGAAATGAAAGGGATACATTCGCAAAGAGAAAACAAAAATATCAGGTTAAAATGATTTACTAAAAGGGCATAATTGTCACCTTTTTACATGAAGGGTAGAGGTTATGGATCAGTAAAATTTGAGTTGTTGAAAAAAACCTACCCCTCTCATGAAATTGCTGAGTAGAATTAGAAAAAAATATTGAACTATCAATTAAACTTTCTATATCAATAATACTATTATTTGTTATGAAAATTGCAAAGTTTTAACAAAATTGGACCCGATTTACGACTTTTATGATGAGTTATGCATGATATTGTTGAACAAATCAACCAAAAAAATTATGACGTCAGCGCTCTTCACGGAGCACAAGACAGTCATTCAGTTTTGAATTTCGGTTGAATAAAACAGACGGAGACTTAATAGCTGATGGATGCATCTTGATATGGACAAAATACATAAAAAACTAATGTTGCTAGAATAGGAGGTAATACTATGTGTTTTTATGATGATTAGATACATAAGCATGCGATTTTGGTTGGGGTTGAACAAAAAAGTAAACGAAAATAAGTAAAGTGATGCCGTTTTCTCCCTAAATGGTGAACTGACTTTGAATGATTCAAAGATGAAAAGCACAATATGATACAGAAGTAGAAATGCACATGAAAATAGAACATATCTTCCTTATCAAAATACATGAAAAGATATTTATATTTTATACAGATGAGAGGTGTTGCTATTTATTTTAAAATGTCAAATTTATAGTGGACATCTGACGACGTCGTTACTTTTTATTAGCTGCTCCGTTACCTAGAACCTTACGTTGTTCAAAAGGGCATTTAGAAGGTTATTATTGACCAATTGTAATGAAAATTCGTATATGTATTCAAAATTATCCGTATTATAAGGAAATCAACATGGCTTTCATCAAATTCTACAGATCTTTCCTTAAATGGTGTTGTCAGTGAACTTTCGGAACAGCCCACGTACATTCTCATTTGCATACATTAAAATTTCCAGGTGAATCTAACGCATACATTCGCAGTTATAGACATTTAAAAACGTCGTTTTGAATTTAGGGTGCGCAGCTCTAATTCATTGCAGTGGCGCCACATGTATTGAGTCGAGGTATATGGAGATTTAATTATTAAAAATTCGACAATATTACGGTTGTTACTGCATATTTTCAAATAAAACTTCTTATGACTCCTTTTTTCATCTTTCTAGATCCTTTGGAATAAATTTACGTTTTCAATAAGATTTATTTTCAGGGACACTGTATCTTTAATTTAATGATGAGACGTTCGTTCTCCCGTTTAAATCATGGAAGAATATAATGCACTAATCTAGACGCATAACATACAAATAATTCCAAACACTTTCCTCATCTTGATCTCATTTATCATTTACAAGTAATTTGAAACAAAATATGAATATAAAAATAAAGCCAATGACGAAGGCTTACAGGAAAAGGATATAACCAAAAGGTCGAGAGTAAGGTTTGTTCCTTTCATTTGGTGCATGTCCGCTTTCTAGCTTTCAATGATCAATCAACATGATGTTATGCTGTTAATATATTCCATTCCAGTCTATATAAAATACTTAACACATTCTCATTATTATAACAACTATCACAAACAAAGCAAAACGAAGGTAGGGTTTCATGATTTTAATTATCTTTCTTTTTAACACTTAATTCATTTTAATATTGTTGAAATAAAAAAAAACATATGTGAAGCTGTTTTATCATCTGTCAGCTTGTTTGCTTGTTCCATTCTCTAGAAAATTTTCTGTTTGATACACTACCACCATAAATACATGTAGTATAAACATTCGAAATTACATGCAAAGCTCATCCCAATATTTGCTCTTCTGAGCTTTTACATGTATGAGAATTTGAAATACATTGCTTGCATCTTTTGCCTTTATACAAAAATGGGAAATTTCTAAAGATATTTAAAAAAAAATGTTCATGTTTAAAAATGACATTTTTATGAAAAATTGCATAATTTAATAAAACAAAAATTTAGCCAAAAAGTTTACAGCTGTTGGTGCTGCAACCGAGTTTTGTTAAAGATCCCTTCCTTCCTTGAATTGATAGCAATATGGTTAATCTTAAAGATTTTCAAAACAATGAAACATAAATCTTCATGTATTGGGTGGGTACTTATTAAATGTGGGTAGTGAATATTTTCGAGAGTTTAATGGTTAGATTTCGATTTCGATTGTGACTTTCATTTACTGATAAGATGTTCAATATATGAAATGTTCGTATAAAGTAACGATTTCGCAGTAGATGAATTTGTTTTATTTTTCTTATCTAACTTAGGATAGTATTATTTTCATTGAATATTACGGAGCCCGTAAAGGGTCACCTGAAACTTTTGTTTTAGATTTGAGCGATCAATTTAAAATTCGAGCGCTCAATTTAAAATTCAAGTGCTCAATTGAAAATTCAAGCTCTCAATCTAAAATTCGAGCGTTCAATTTTAAATTCGAGCGCCCAATTAAAAAGCTCGAGCGCTCAATAAAAAAATCTTAGCGATCAATATAATTTTCGAGGGCTCATGTAAATTTGAGCTCTCAATAAAGATTGTATAGAGGACTCGATTTCTTTATTTGGGGCTCTCCGAGATCTCAATCAAAATTCTGAGCACTCAACTCCGAGATCTCAATCAAAATTCTGAGCACTCAATACAAACTCCCGAGCTCTCAATATAGAATTTAAACGCTCATATATTAATCTGAGCGCTCCATTTACAATTCGAGCACTCCTGTTTAAATTCGAGTGCTCAATTTTATATTAAGTGCTCGAATTGCTCGAATTGCAAATTGAGAGCTGCAATATTGTTTGACATGGTTTTATTTTTTTTGAATTAATAATGCCCAGGCTTACGGTAATTAGACAACCAGATAACCTGTATGGAGAAGTTATGATATTTTTTTATACTGCAAATTAAGCATAAGTTGCCATGTAAAGATAGAGTCGAGAGTAAAATATCCAACTTTATTATTAATTGATGGGTTTTAATAACGTTTTTACAATAAGAAAATCGTACCAATAAATGGTTGATTCAACATGAATAAACCTCGAATGAAATTAATCTTACCAAAAAATAAATGATTGAAAACATAAATAAATAAATATTAAGTGAATAATAAATAGATAAATAAATGAATGAATAAATAAATAAATAAATAAATATATGTAAATAATAAGATATATAAAAATTCCAATTGTGAAAACAAATTTACCAAAAATTCATGCTGTTGCATCAGGAAACAACATCCATATTTAGGACTCGAGACGGGTATAATAGTCCTAAATACAGGTAAACAAACTAGAAGTTTATTGTAATTTGACATCTTTGTAAAGAGTCAAAAGGATCCCAAGATTCAAGAGAGTATTGATTATCAAACAATAAAAATAAATATTGAAGTATGAAAACAATATACATAGGCTTTAATTTCTGAAAATTAATTTCAAGGTAGTCCTATTGGTGGATTGGGTAAAATGAAAGTCATAAATTAGAATCCCAAAATCTCAGTCAATACGCTAACAAATTCTAAAAATTACAAACAAGACAAAAAACAGAAATAAAACCAAATGACCTGCATAGCAAATTGTGTCTCATATGAAATTAATGTGAAATGTACATTAAATTTACGTAAATGTTCAGATAAAATTTACCCGAAATGAGCACAAACATGAAAGGGCCACGAATGGCGATACCGGCCTAACGTTTTCGTATATTTTCAAACGCAGACAATGTTTCTAAAATATCAATAAAAGGAAAGGAGAACCTTTTGTCATTCGAAAACGTGCGAAGTTTTAAGATTCCGGACATGTCTTAAGCAGATATAGAGCCCAAAACCAAGCTAGGATTTTGCATTTCCGGTATTTTGCTTTTTATTGTGGATATCATGAAATTTGATCGATAATTTCGCATAGGGCCGAACATTCTACCAAAGAAATAATTAAATTGAAATATTCTTTGATTATACTAGTGATTATTTCGATGAAGATTTTTTTGGTGGAAGGTCCGGCCGTAGTCGAAAATTAACTTTTACGAGTTCTCTGTTGGCAACATTTCTTGACAATTGTTCATCAAAGATGGTCATGAAAAAGACTTCCCAGACGATGAAAATGAGAAGTTGTATTTCAAGATAGGTAGCAGATAATCTGATTTGAAATCTTTTGAACCACTCTATGTCTTCCTATATATATCGGTATGTATACACGTGATGCTACGAGGAAAAAAATAAGAGAATAACAATAAAAAAAAAACCTTTTAAAGAAGGCATATACAATGTATGTGGGATTTTGGGGGTTTCGTTTATTGTTTGTCATATATATATGTATGTTATTTCCAAAGATGTTCCTAATACGGGAATAAAATATGTAAACAAAAAACATGAATCAATCTTCTGGTATTATCCTATACGATAGAGTAATTGTAAGATGAGGGGTAGAAAACGTGATTGTATTAATGAACAATCGAAACATAAAAGAAACACGTAATATTAATGCAGCATAAAGGAGCAAAATAGATCGACACCCAAGAAGAACATTTATGATCTAATTTTTTAAAGAGGAGGTGGGGATTTTTGAAGACGAAAAAAAAAAAAAAGATGGAAAACTTGAAATCAAATGATTAATTTGAAATAGATGATTGACGAACGATATCGAACCAGCGAATTTTGATTGAAGTTCAGACTATGCTGGATCAATTCTCTGTTTGTTTATTTTCTTGTAATATAAAGTTTAGCTTAGTTTAAGTTTCGTTTATGAAACCATTATCGCTGACGATCGATTGTCGGTCGTTGAATGTCCAGCGATGCGCATTACTATTCGATGTTGAAAATCAAATGCGATTGTAGCCGACATCGCTGATTTCCGGATTGTCCGATTTATTATTTTCCTTGTACTTCAAAGTACATACTAGTGTATGACATTTTCTGTTGCAAGGTATTCAAGAAAAAGAAGCTTGAACGAATTGATAGGGTATTCAAAGAAATAATGATTTGGTGTTTATTTCAATTCATTTTTGGTTGACAAATGAAAAAAAAAATGTTTTTGAATCTTCCCATTGTAATAATAATAATGGGTTATGCCCATTCGATGATTTCCGGGCATCGATTATGATTTAACTTCCGATTGCCCAACACTTATACTAGCATACATGTATACATGTCAGAAGTTGAGAAGTGAGAAGTATTTCTCTGATCAATAATTATTTATATCATGGTAAAAACTTGAGCATGAAACGTAATTTAAAATGCGAAAAATTCAAAATGCAACCATCTTTTTTTCTCTATGAAGTCCGCTACCATTGACCCGATTGGGACCCTTCGATCCCTCTTAATTTTCTGTATCCGCCAAAACCTCGGCAAATGGGTATTACACACTGATTTTAGAGGGAAAATCATGCAGTATATTAAGACATAATTTTTTCTTTTTTTTTCCAACTTGAGTTTTAGCTGTATTTATTTATATTGTGTTATTGACTCATATGCACCGAAGTGTAGGGAAGGGGTTTTCAATTTAGCCGATGTATCATCTCTGTCTTACGAAAGCCGACTAGTGCCAACCTAAGTGAAATTTTTAAGTCGTACTTACGACTTTGTCTAAATTACGACTTACTTATCTCGTAATTACGACTTAATTATCTCGTAATTACGACATAGTAAGTCGTAATTGCGAATTAACTATCTCGTTAAATTACGACTTAATATGTCGTCATTACGACTTAACTATCTCGTAATAACGACTAAGCAATGTCGTAATTACGTTTTGTAAAACTATCTCGTAATTACGACTAAACAATGTCGTAATTACGTTTTTTAAAAATATCTCGTAATTACAACTGAGCTATGTCGTAATTACGACTTAACTATCTCGTAGTTACGAATTAGCTTTGTCGTAATTACGACTTAACTATGTCGTAATTACGACTTAGTTATCTCGTAAATACGACTTATTTATCCAAAATCTTCAAAAGCAAAGAAAATTTGATGAGCTGAAATGTTTCAATAATACTTCTAGGTATCCGGATGATATTCTAACCATTGACAATCCTGCTTTTGAATTATATAAGAATGAAATTTATCCACAAGAATTAACCCTTAACAAGGCAAACCTTTCAAATACAGAAACACCCTTTTTGGACCTTAATATCAAAATTGTTAACGGAAAGATTCATACAAGTGTATATGACAAAAGGGATGATTTTGGATTCAACATAGTAAATTTCCCCTGGCTTGACGATGACGCGGGTATGTTAAGGCGTCCCATGGAAATACCATCACCTTTATCGCACCTTTGTAATGGACACATCTTTCCCTCAATAAAATATACTTTAATCAAAATTATGATTATGTACTTTACAGAAGGAAAGTCAAGGGTCATTGGCGAGTTCTACAGGTGTGATGAAAGTCACGCGATCGCTATTTATAGCACATGTACATAGTACGAAAAAGAAGCATCGAGCGCAAGTTGTTCCACTAATTTCTCAGTGAACTGATGGTTTATGATGTGTAGAGAAATGTTCAAATTTCATATATCTTGCTACGACAAGTCGTGAATTCCATATATTCATGGATTAAATTAAGGAATTCTACGGCGCACCCTGGTTTTTGCGTTACACCTTCAATGTCTACGTCCCTGTATTTGTTTAATATGAAAAAAATCAAGTTGTCGTAGCAAGAACTATATAGATAAATCATGGAAGATTCGATTTACACCAAACTTCTTTCAATTTATTTTGAGGAACAACTTGCGCTAATCTATTTTCTATGAGTACCCCTAAAAGTTCTCCTCCCGAGAACCATTTCAAACGTTCAAGTGATGCGCGATTGACAGGGGGAGATAATTTCTCAATAACGTTTCAGTACAGGTACATTTCAACAAAAATTCATATTCTTCTGTCTCAAAATCGGCATGATCAAGTGAATTCGGCAAGACTTTAATTTTTCTTGAAGAATTTGAAGTGTAGAGTGTCAATATTTATTATAATATGTTGGTGAAGACTTAAAGTAATGTGCAAATCCAATGGAAGTCATGATCCAATGCAGTAGATTCTACTCTTCATTAAAGAACCCTTTGTGCGCCCCTCTGCTTTTCTATATTGCAATATTTATCTGTGACAATGTTTTCATGTTTCTATTGATTTTCAAACAAATTCATAATTTGATTAAGCATCATTATAATTAAAGGTATGGTGTCCCTGAAAATTAATTAATTTTACAAAATTTTATTATGCAAAATCTTTCTTTTCAAATAAAAAATATTTTTGTAACATTCTCATTTGTATACATAAATTCAAATTTTCATGCGATTCTTACGCATACATTCGCAGTTATAACCGTTTGAAAACGTCATTTTTAATTTAAGGTGCGCAACTCTAATTCTTTTCACTAGCGCCACCTTCAATATATTGCGTTTTTACAACAAAGGTATATGGAGATTTAATTTTACAAAATCGACAATATTATGGTCGTTACTGCATATTTTTTAAATGAAACTTTTTATGGCTTCTTTTTTCCTCAATCTAGACCCTTCGAAATAAATTTTACGTTTTCAATGAAAAAAAAAATTCAGGGACACTGTTTCTTTAACGGTTCTATTATTTTATCACTTTCTTTATAGCTTTTATCATTATATAGCCATGTCTTTCTGATACATTTGTACTATCCATTGATTTCAATTTTTTTCTTTCTGCTAGTCAGAATGCTCGGAGGAGGGGTCAGATGCAGCGTCGAGTCTTCTGAAATTATTTTTCGTCACCCAGGAAACCTTTTTATTTATTTATTTTTTATTTACACTTTTAAATTATGCTGTTGATAATACAGGTCCGTAATTGTTCACGTGAGAGAGGGAGAGGGAGGGGGGGGGGTATTACTAGCTTACATATTTGTAGGTGGCGGGGGCGGTGCTGATAGCAAATATACGTTTTTTAACAAGCTTTAAGAGAAGCATATTCATTTCGTAATTCCTTCATTTAATTACATGTTACATACGATAGAAATACAACAAGGGTTGGAAGGATTCTTATCGGGAAGAGGGGGGGGGGGGGGTTCAAGCCTGCCCGTGCAGGGTGATAAAGCCTGTTTATACATGTATGTTTATGTTCAAGCCTACAAGTTCAATCTTATCTAATTTTCCTTCAGGAAGAAATATTTCAATCTTTCAATTTCAATTTTCTCACCATGTTTTTCGAATTCGTGAGAGGAGGGGAGGGGGGGGGTCCATCTTTCAGCTTTGTATAAAATCATTCGGTCATTGTTTTTACCCATTTTAAGATGAAATCCATGGTCATATTTAGACCAACAACCCAGTATTATATACATGTATTATAGGCTATATCACCCTGCATGTGCAGGCTTGAACACCCCCCTTTCATAACTCCTTATTATTTAAATTTAGATCTGTGCAATATTAAAATACAAAGGACGGAAGATTTGCTATGATCAATTTCAATAAATTTTGAAACAAATAAATAAACAAAATAAATAACTCAGTAGCTCTGTATTTATCAGGTGATAGACGCGAACTCCTTTGTACATGTACATTTAGGATGGCATCTTTTATCACAAGAATTGAATATCTCTGTGAAACCCATAATGCGTTAGAACTGTAAGTTTGTGAGAGTAACATGTCAGTCTTGTATAACAAAGTATCTTTGAGTAGACAGTGGCGTAGCTACAATGTATGCTAAAGCATCCACTTTTCCTCGAAAATTCCTCAATTCAGTAAAAATTTTCCTCCCTCTGGAGGTTTTTTTTTGTGAGCTGCTGGAGGTAAATCTTTATTTGCATTCGACCTCCGTCATTGCCATTCGAATGTCCTCAGCTTCTGAACTCATTTTCCTTGTATCATGAAAGGATTCACTTAGATTTGCCCAAGCTACGCCACTGATAGAGCGGCTAGAGCCCATGTTTAAAATAAAACACCATGACATACATATGTCTATTGACATCAGAAAGACTCAAAATGTAGGCTTTTATAGTTTAGGATTAAATATATCACAAATACATATATACTTCTTTACAATAAAAGATCTTTATTGACACATTTTTTAACATTTGACAGACACTTGGCGTCACGTGACATCTTCATGCTGGCATTCGGGTTAAGTTATATTTTCTTCCAAAGGCAAATTTCTGAAAATAAAAGAAAATTCAAATTTAGGTGAATAAATAGTTTTTTTTTGTATTAATATGTAATTTCTTACAGAACCTTTTAGGGTTTTTCATTTGTTATTGTACTGTTAATTTAACTTCTTCACAAGTCAATTATTAGAACTTTAAAGAAAAGAAAATGACACAAATAATGTTAACAGTTATAGATTTGTTCTGACAATATTCATAGATAGATCTAGATTTATATCAAATTTCAACTATGTATATATATATATGGGAAGATATTTTTACACTCAAGTCTCTAAGAAAATTATATATCATATATATACCTGGTCATTGAAAAGTTCTTTCAGTTATGATTCTGGCCTAATGCAGCATTCAACACTGATCCAGTGCCAAAACATTTCTGTTTTGTTTTTTATGAGATGATTAAATATGTAATTTTCATCAGTCTGAAATACAAATGAATGAAAAATAAGTGTTATGAATTGTATAAAACAAAGTAGTTTCATTGTTAGATACTAAAACAGTAAACATACATGTCCCTCATCCACCCCACCCCACCCCCTTCCCCATATTTTTTCTACTCGTAAGTTTACCTTTGTCATGAATATGCTTGTATCTAAATTATATAATA
This sequence comes from Pinctada imbricata, assembly GCA_033119305.1. NCBI lineage: Eukaryota > Metazoa > Mollusca > Bivalvia > Pterioida > Pteriidae > Pinctada > Pinctada imbricata. The sequence continues at coordinate 48,562,568 of VSWD01000002.1, forward strand.
TATCGTAGCAGACACTGATGATATGGAAAATAAAGTAATAACAATAGCGCTACAACCATACTTTTTTCACAGCATTGCTGCAATAATTCGAACACGACACATGCATCATATGACACACGTGTACTCCGCCAGTACTGTAAACAAGGTACATAAAAAGAATGATTTCGTACGTTTTTAAATAGTTTTGTCTTTGATTACATATATGATTGAGTATATTAGGATATTTTCTTTGTGCAGCATCTCTGTTTTCATGTAATTTTAACAAATACATACCGTTTTCTCAATTTTTCTTATCACCCGCCTTGTAAACTGTCGGTTCGCACCTTCCATCGCTTCTCAAGCTTCTCAGTAACGCAGAAGTCCTTAACAACGCAAGGGGGTCACAAAGCGCACTCAATAGATTGGGGGTATTCTCAAAGATATATTGAATAGACGGAGTGTCAGCGATTGAGTAAGTACATGACTTTTTATAACTAATAACTTTCATCCTTTGAATTTACAAAATATCATAAAAATTAATTGAAATACTGTGTTGCTACCGTACTTGACGACACGGAGTCTATGACGTCAAATGACGTTACGTTATTTCGCGGCAAATCTTTAACGTAATATTCCATGGGACGCCTTAACATACCTGCGGATGTTCCAAGATTACCGTCAAACGGCATTTACATATCACAACTCATCCGGTACGCTAGAGCATGTACTGATACTTTGGATTTTAACAGTAGAAATTTACAAATTACCAAAAAACTTTTAGGTCAAGGTTTCCGCTTTCATAAACTAGTTAAGACTTTCTGGAAATTTTACAAAAATTACAGTCAACTTCTTTTAAAATTCGGATCTATACATGCAACAGAGTACATTACTTTGGGTATTACACAACCTGTCTTTTATGGTGATATGATAAACAAAATAAAAAGGATCAAAGGAAGGCAGCATAACCATCGAAAATGCGTCAGAATCATCAAACGCCTTTTATACCGTAAATATGATCCTAATGTCACCAGACGGACACTAGGCTTTGTACTTGACCAATCTACAGTCTTCTACAAGCGCATGCTTGAGACTTGCACTCTGACTGACTGTGACGACGGGACTCCATGACGGGCCCTGTCCAAACCTCTTAAGAGAAGACAGGGCCCCGACCACCTGTCCTCTCTGAATGTCAGTCGGACTCCTCGGGTGATTACATACATGAGCTCGCTACAGTCGGCAGAGCACGGACTGTATTACGCATGCCCTCTTTTTATATCCATTTACATATTCATCTGTGTCTCTGGGGCCTCTACGTTTCGCGGTCTTGTTTGTGTGATGTCATCTTACAGTGAGGAGGTTGTTTTACACCACAATTGTACGTTCTTCGAGACATCTAGGTAATTGGAGAAGTGAGAGGATTGTGCGCACGTAATCCAGGATAACCACACCATTTGCTACTTGCGTGACAAATGGCCATCCAAAGTCGGCACCAGTAACCCATTGGTCTCGTCGGTTTATGTGTAGTCTTTTGTGTTTGATGTTTACATGTCTTGTGTCCCTTTTCCGTCTCGTGCTGTACTCGTCTTTTGTGTTTTTGCATCGGGTGTTTTGGTGTTTTACTGTTGATGCTGCAACGGGGTCTTGTTGGAGATCTCCTCCCTTCTTTTTAGTTTGCTATAATTTCCACTATGACCAAGGCCAACATGAACCATGACTGCAGCTAGGGAGATCGCAAGGATGCATTGAAGAACAGGAGACCCAATTATGCCTATATCGCTCATTCAACAACCCTATCCACCTTGATGAAGAAGAAAAAATCGTGGAATTGATCAATTTACCCGCTTTTTTATTGTAGTCGTCTTACATCTTTCTTAAGTCGTAATTTCGAGATAGTTTAGTCGTAATTACGAGATAACTAAAACGTAATTACGACCAACTAAGTCGTAATTACGAGAGGGCTAAGTCGTAATTACGACATACTAAGTCGTAATTACGCCTTAAAATTCTCACTTAGGATGGCACTTATCGACTTTTGTACTGTCTAGTCCAGCAACTGACCGCGAAATTGGATTAAAAACTGATACGTGCAATTGGAGCCTACTAGTATATAGGAACAAATTTGAAGTTCTTAAAGATGTCAAATTGAGTCATATCAATGTCCATTTCATACATCGCTGACAGTGGTGTATGCACGGCAAAAGTAAGAGGGTGCTTTAATTATCTAGGTCTGCAGCAGATTCAGGACGTGTTTTGATGTTGTACAGGGGTGTTCCCTTTTGACTGGAGATGTTCTGACAACTTTATTACGAGAAAATTTAAAATTTTCGAAAAAATGAAGAAGCATACATGGTATGCCTTTATCTGATCTGATACAGCCTCACACTCTTCTAGGACAGTTTGGACGTATCGGATCCGCGATTCATGAAGATGGTAAACATGAATGAAAACGTCTTCATATTGAATAGGATCATTTAAGAACAGATAAATTGGCAACATGAACCAGACATGCACGTTTCGGGTACTTAACCCTCGTCAGTGATCCTCAAATCTAAACAATGTAATATGCCAAAAAAGTATGAAAGTCTTTCTTTAATTTTTTCATATAATCATAAATAATGACATCAATTTCTTGTGGAACGATGCAGCGTACACCTTACGCGATTTAAACGAATACAAAAAGTAAAAGTATTACATTGAAGACATGTACACCGTAGTTCCAAGACGAACATTTTCAGCCTTTGATTTCGAGCAAAGGCAAAACCAACACGGACTGTACATAATAAATTGTACACATATTGTATTTATAGAGATTTGAAAATATGTTTTAATTTATATTTCATACATTTTCTGAATGTAGAAATATCTCTTATCATTTCTAATACTTTGTAATTCATGGTACTTGTGATGACATTATGCGACGTCATATGTGAAAATGACGTCCAATGACGTTGCAAACAATATACCATACCCTCAATTCACATTAAAATATTTTGCGCCAGCAAGACCGTAAATCACAAAGTTGGCCAGTTCTGATGTGCTGAAATATGGTATTATCAAAATATAAACGATGAACGTCTTGGCAAAATAGGCCGATTTTTCCGTTCGTGGCTCTGGTCCTTTACTTGAAATCATGTGAAGTTTCTGACATGAATTGCATGTAAAGTCTATTTTGTATGGAGGTTACAAAGGAAAATTTATGTAAATCTATGTGAAGTAAATTTATATGAAATTCATGTGAGTTTTTTTTTCACATAAATTTTATTTAAAATATATATCAATTTCACATGAATTTTCATGTGATATATACATGATGCTAGTTTCATATGAATTCTAGATTGGTGGATGATATTCTGTCATAGACCATTTGAACCATCCAACCAAAGATTGTACTCTATGTCTTCCGAAAAGGAAGTAACCGGATGTGACAGTTTTACCGAATTGAAGCGGCGGGTGTTGCATGCAAGCAGGAGATGCTTACTCTTCCTGGGCACCTGGTCGCACTCCCATATCGGGAGTTTGCTTCTTTTCATGTGGCGGAGGTTTTTGTTTGTTTGCTTTGGTTCCTGTTTTATCCTGATCCTGTATGCCTTCGGTTTCTGATTTTCTGAATTATAGATTTTGTGCTGTATACAGGGATATGGTCATTATCCATATTTGTCATTTCATGTGAGGCACAATTAGCTGTTTAGGTAGTTCTTATCCTAGCACAGTACCTCCAGTCAGTGCTGTTCTGGTCATTAATCTTACTCAACTACTAAATCGACCCAACAGGAAATTTGCAAAAAAATATATATACAAAATTCATATTCATAAAATAAAACCAGAGAGGGCTCCTAAACCATACTGCTGTGCCAGAAAATCACTTAGGCATTTAATGGACATTTTTCGTGTTTACGGGCTTCAAATTTCGCAATTCGAAGGGACTTTATCACTAAAGCAAAATGTTGATTTATCGCAATGAATTAAGGGTACTTCGTGTGTTGAATTAATTTGTTTTCATGATAAAAATGCTTTTAAAGCTCTTCAGTGTCAGTTCGCCATTGTGTGATCAGATTTCACATTTCTAATCGCACCTGATTTCTTTTAAATGGCCCCTAATGTACAAGATCATAAGTGCGAAGTCCAAAGTACGTAAACTTGAAATAATGTCTTAGAGATTACCGCCAATGATGAGAAACTATCCGAAACATGTGTAAGGACAATTTAATTGGTTTGAAATGATCTTCAATTTGAATTGAATTTTAAGGCGTTTAACATTTATGCAACTTGGTAAGTGTCACTGCTGTTGGACCAGGAATCTTCGAGGGCACTTTTAGCCAAGTTACATCAACTTCGGTCGTTCATTTCTTCAAGTCATTTCAAAATTTCTTGATATTTTTAAAATGTGGGTCCTATATTACACCATATAACTCCGATCGTGCTACGTCTCTCGGTACTTTTTATCGACATACCAACTTTCACACTCTTAGGACATATTACATTGTTTAGTTTGAGGATCAATGAGGAGGGTAAAGTACCCGAAACATGCATGTTTTATCCATGCTGCAAATGTATCTGTTCTAAAATGATACCATTGAATTTGAAGTCGTTTAACACATTATCTATAAATTGATTAAATAAACAAAATTCAAAACATCAGACTAGAGGGTGCTACTAAAATAAATTTTGGCAGTGTCTAAAAATAACTTTGGCTTAAGGCTGTATTTGAAGCAAAATACCCCATTGAAGTTTCTCTACGCCGAAATAGAGAAACATTCTTACGTCGTTTTGTTAATGATTAGAGAAGTTTTAAAATTTTATTGAAGAGGTTGCCAATCATGACTATGACTTTAACATCTTAGCACCATCCCTCCAATGCTATTTCGAACAAAGATTTTATTTGGATATGTTACTGAATCGACCCTACAGGAAATTTCGAGCCGCGCGCTCTCTGTAATGTAAATGTAAAAATCTAACTTCTAAAGATTAAAGAGGGCGCTACTGAAACTATTTATGGTGGCGCCGCCCAAAGCATCACTGATGAGAATTTAATATTCGAAACACGTGTCTGGTGCATGTAAATTGATTTGGAATTTTCTTCAAGAAGGTAGAGAGTTAGAACCCTTCGACATTATATGCTTATCTTGTGATGTTTCACCCCTTTGTGAATATAAAAAATAAGACATTGTTCAAGATACAGTGTCACTGAAAATAAATTTTATTGAAAACATCAAGAGGAGCTAAAGGGACATCTCGATAACTCAGTCTTAGAACTTGTTCTTGACTATTGGTACCCGCGCTACCGGAAGCCACTACACCCCTATTTTAAAAACTAAGTGTAGGTGGCGCTACTGGAATGAATAAGAGCTGCGCACCACAAATTCCAAAGGCTATAACTATGCGTCAGATTCGCCTGGAAATTTAAATGAGAATGTATACTATCATATGGAAAGATTTTCCATTACAGAATTCGTAAAATTAATTACTTTTCAGGGACACCGTACCTTTAACATATTGCGGATATAATGTTTTCAGTATTGATTCACCCTTCATTCAATGGGGACAAAATGTCAAGAAAATGTCGTTACCTTACCCCTTTTTTTGCATGACGGCAAATAAACATCTTCATGTCATGTTAGAGAGCTCAGAATGTCCGTGTCAATAATATTTTTTCGGTATGAAATCGCTTATCAAATTTAAAGAGCGCAAAACGCGCCCCATTTAGTCAGCTATTATGAACTATTACCATTTTTACAACTGACCTTAAAAAAAAGAAGATAACCAATTTGACAGTCATTTGAACCTTTCAATACCTTCCAGAAATGATTCATTTTCATTATCATTTCAGATGATTATATTGATATTCAATTTCAAAGTCTTCAAATTTACTACCCACCATTTTTTTCTCTTCTGAGCTTTTGAATGCATGAAAAGTTGCAACATATTGATCAATTTTCTAAGAATATTTTTACAATTTTTTCATGTGTAAAAAAGGCCTTTTTTAAAGAAAAATTGCAAAATTTTATAAATAAAAGATTTAGCCCAAAAATTTACTTGAATGATGGCAGAATCATATTTAATCTGTAGATTTTCAAACCAATGAAACAAAAATCTTCACTTCTTTGAAAACAAGAGAGATGTATCGGGTGGGTACTTTTTTAAGGTGGGTAGTGTAATTATTCATTTACATTATAATTTCAGATGATTTTCTCCAATAGAGAGGTTGTGATATTACTATTGTTGGCAGCGTACACGTCAGCAGCGCTATTAGGACACAAATACAATGTACCACCGGAATGTATGGAGGAAGTAATTTTTGATTACGACTCACCAAAAGACAACAGTACCTTAAACAAAGACTGTGTCAAATTTGTATCAGATTCTTATAGGAAACTACAACAGTTAATCAATGGTACTGATGACGACATTAACTATACCAGGTCTCTGACCAGGGAAGGAATGGCTTTGCTGTATCCGGGATCCGGACGGGAAAAACGCCAAGCCGCTCTGAGAGCCAGAAAAGAATGTAGATCTCTAAGTAGTGAAGAATGGAGAAGACTAGCCAATGCCATCAGGAGGCTTAAATTTGATCCAGGTGTAAGTAAAACATGTCTAGTTTCTGTTTAAAGGTACGGTGTCCCTAAAAATTAATTTATTTTAACAAATTTTTCAATGCAAAATCTTTCTTTTCATATGAAAGTTTACATTTTTGTTTGCATAAATTCAAATTTGCAGGCAAATCTGAATTTGGGCTGCGCAGCTCTAATTCATTTCACTGGCGCCACCTACAATGTATTGCGTTTTTACCATAAAGGTATACGGAGATTTCAACAAACAAATTCGACAATATTATGGTCATTACTGCATATTTTCAAAGAAAACTTTTATGGTTCCTTTTTTCCTCAATCTAGACCCTTCGGAATAAATTTTACGTTTTCATTAAAAAATTATTTTCAGGGACAATAATCTTTAAGAGCTGACCTGGGTCGTACATATTTTCGTACCTTCGTGAAAACGATATCGATATTTCAAGTCACTGATTACCACAGTACGCCAAGCCGTCCTGAGAGTCAGATGAGACAGAAGATAGATCTCTAGGTAGTGTAGATAAAGAATATTAGAATCTTCCCAAGAGTCAAGACAATTTGGCATGCCTTTTGAAAATCTGAAACGTACACGAAATCTATATATCAGATAATGAACCAAGAATTAACAAATAGAATGAACATATACTGAGCTGTAAATGGAGCATTTACATAAACGTGTAGACACCTACGTAATCGATCCTAGATATATGCAAAACCAATTTTATTCCCTGATATGAACTATTGAAAGAAATGTGTTGCATTCCGGAATGGAAAAGTTCGTGACGTCACAAAGTATAAGCTGTTCTTACCTACAATGTAAACGTCTTCAAATTTGAATTGAATCTTCAAATTGAATTCAAACTGAACTTGCTGTTACCTAAATGTTAATTTATCGCTTTTCATGGAAAAACGCGATTTCAGAAAACAAAAATTAAACGGACAATGGTGGTGCATAAATATAGAATAAGTGTAATCTTTTTTGTTTTGTTGTGGGTATGCAATAATGAGGACATGCTTCTACTCTTTACCTTCTTGGAGAAATTTTCAAACCAATTTTTACGCACTAGACATTTCAGTAGCGCTCTCTGGTTTTCTTTTTTTTAGCTCACCTGAGCCATAGGCTCAAAGTGAGCTATTGTCATAGCGTGGCGTCCGTCGTCCGTCGTCGTCCGTCGTCGTCCGTCGTCGTCCGTCGTAAACTTTTCAACATTTTCGACTTCTTCTCCAGAACCACTGAAAAGATTTTCATGAAACTTGGTAGGAATGAAGTACTCATGGTCCCCTACAAGTGTTGTTGTTTTTCGTCCGGATCCATCAACAGGTGGCGCCACCAGAGGCAAAAGTAGGTCACAGGGGGTACCCTCCTTTGACATACTTCTTCTTCAGAACGGAGGCACGTATCGACAAACCGAAAGCATCAGGATGAACTAGAGAGATGTCTTAAGAAGTGTTGTTATTTTTGGTTCCACTCGGAAGTCAAATTTTTGACGCGTTTTTGACGTCTTTTCGGACTTCGTCAGAAATGCACATTTTTGCACTATTTCTTTAAATAACTCAATAAGTGTATGATTTTACACATTCATTTACTGCATATTTATCATATTTAAGTTACTAAATGCTTTGATAAGTATTTTATTCTAAAATTTAGATTTTTTGATTTTTTATTAATTTTTTTCTTATGTGAAAAGGAAGGGGGGGGGGGTGATTTTCATACATATTCAACTTCTTCTCCAGAACCACTGAAAAGATTTTCATGAAACTTGGTAGGAATGAAGTACTCATGGTCCCCTACAAGTGATGTTGTTTTTCGTCCAGATCCATCAACAGGTGGCGCCACCAGAGGCAAAAGTAGGTCACAGGGGGTACCCTCCTTTGACAAACTTCTTCTTCAGAACGAAAGCACGTATCGACAAACTGAAAGCATCAGAATGATCTAGAGAGATGTCTTAAGAAGTGTTGTTGTTTTTGGTTCCACTCGGAAGTCAAATTTTTGACGCGTTTTTGACGTCTTTTCGGACTCTGTCGGAAATGCACATTTTTGCACTATTTCTTTAAATAACTCAATATGTGTATGGTTTTACACATTCATTTACTACAAATTCATCACATTTAAGTTACTTAATGCTTTGATATGTATTTCATACTGAAATTTTAATTTTTTGATTTTTTATGAATTATTTTCTTATGTGAAAAGGAAAGGGGGGGGGGTTATTTTCATACATATTCAACTTCTTCTCCAGAACTGCTGAACAGATTTTTATGAGTATTTTTTCAATCATGAATAGATATGTTTACTGTGAACATGGACCCAAGGCTTGTGGGTTCAAGTCCCGGCACGAGCACTCCTCAAATTTTTTTCTTCATTTTTTCCCATTTTGTCAGCTTATTATGCACTTTTAGATAATCTGAGTACCTTAAATTCCATTTTTTACTTAAAAAAAATTTTTTCCCTTTATTAGCTCACCTGAGCCATAGGCTCAAAGTGAGCTATTGTCATAGCGTGGCGTCCGTCGTCCGTCGTCCGTCGTCGTCCGTCGTCGTCCGTCGTCGTCCGTCGTAAACTTTTCAACATTTTCGACTTCTTCTCCAGAACCACTGAAAAGATTTTCATGAAACTTGGTAGGAATGAAGTACTCATGGTCCCCTACAAGTGTTGTTGTTTTTCGTCCGGATCCATCAACAGGTGGCGCCACCAGAGGCAAAAGTAGGTCACAGGGGGTACCCTCCTTTGACAAACTTCTTCTTCAGAACGGAGGCACGTATCGACAAACCGAAAGCATCAGGATGAACTAGAGAGATGTCTTAAGAAGTGTTGTTATTTTTGGTTCCACTCGGAAGTCAAATTTTTGACGCGTTTTTGACGTCTTTTCGGACTTCGTCAGAAATGCACATTTTTGCACTATTTCTTTAAATAACTCAATAAGTGTATGATTTTACACATTCATTTACTGCATATTTATCATATTTAAGTTACTAAATGCTTTGATAAGTATTTTATTCTAAAATTTAGTTTTTTGATTTTTTATTAATTTTTTTCTTATGTGAAAAGGAAGGGGGGGGGGGGTGATTTTCATACATATTCAACTTCTTCTCCAGAACCACTGAAAAGATTTTCATGAAACTTGGTAGGAATGAAGTACTCATGGTCCCCTACAAGTGATGTTGTTTTTCGTCCAGATCCATCAACAGGTGGCGCCACCAGAGGCAAAAGTAGGTCACGGGGGGTACCCTCCTTTGACAAACTTCTTCTTCAGAACGAAAGCACGTATCGACAAACTGAAAGCATCAGAATGATCTAGAGAGATGTCTTAAGAAGTGTTGTTGTTTTTGGTTCCACTCGGAAGTCAAATTTTTGACGCGTTTTTGACGTCTTTTCGGACTCTGTCGGAAATGCACATTTTTGCACTATTTCTTTAAATAACTCAATATGTGTATGGTTTTACACATTCATTTACTACAAATTCATCACATTTAAGTTACTTAATGCTTTGATATGTATTTCATACTGAAATTTTAATTTTTTGATTTTTTATGAATTATTTTCTTATGTGAAAAGGAAAGGGGGGGGGGGTTATTTTCATACATATTCAACTTCTTCTCCAGAACTGCTGAACAGATTTTTATGAGTATTTTTTCAATCATGAATAGATATGTTTACTGTGAACATGGACCCAAGGCTTGTGGGTTCAAGTTCTGGTACCCTGGTAACTTTAGTTTCGTATAAGTTGGTACATGTTCATGTATGCAAGAGTTGTCTTTCTTTAATATAGATTTATGTTTTTGAGGTTTAAATTTTTGGATTATCGATTCATTTGAATGTTATATATTTTGAATTATTAAATAGGTATGGAAAAGGAAACTAAATTATTTTAAAAAGATGAATAAGTATTTTCAAATTTATCTTGTGAAGACTTAGATATACAACTATGAAATTACAATATTGAGAGCAGCTCAAAATATTAATGTAAGAACAGATCAATGTTATCAATAACACAGTGAAAGGATGGGGAGGGGGTCTGTTATTTTGCTTTAGCTTCTGTATAACTATCTCTCTCGGGTTACTTAGATTACTCAAGAAGAAGGGGGGATGATTTTCATACATATTCAACTTCTTCTCCAGAACCACTGAACAGATTTTCGTTAAACTTTGTAGGAAAGAAGAAATCATGGTCCCCTACAAGTATTGTTGTTTTTAGCTCACCTGAGCGAAGCTCAAGTGAGCTATTGTCATAGCGCATCGTCCGTCCATCGTCCGTCCGTCCGACGTAAACTTTTAACATTTTCGATATCTTTTCGGCAACCGCTGCACAGAATTTCACGAAATTTCACAGGAAGCAAGTACTCAATGCCCTCTATCAAATTTTTGTTTTTCAAGCCGATCGGAAATCCAAGATGGCCGCCACAGGCTCTGATTGGCTGACACATTTTTTACTTCTCTTCTGAAACTGCGTCACAGAATTTCATGAAACTTCACAGGAAGCAAGTACTCAATGCCCTCTACCAAGTTTGTGTTTTTTGAGCCGATCGGAAATCCAAGATGGCCGCCACAGGCTCTGATTGGCTGACACATTTTTGACTTCTCCTCCGAAACTGCTGCACAGAATTTCATGAAACTTCACAGGAAGGAAGTACTCAATGCCTTCTACCAAGTTTGTGTTTTTGGAGCCGATTGGAAATCCAAGATGGCCGCCACAGGCTCTAATTGGCTGACACATTCTCGACTTCTCTGAAACCGCTGCACAGAATTTCATGAAACTTCACGGGAAGCAACTACTCAATGCCCTCTACCAAATTGTGTTTTTCAAGCCAAGATCCAAGATGGCTGCCACAGGCTCTGATTGGCTGACACATTTTCAACTTCTCTTCTATAACCACTGCACAGAATATCATGCAACTTCACAGGAAGCAAGTACTCAATGCCCTCTACTAAGTTTGTGTTTTTCGAGCCAATCGGAAATCCAAGATGGCTGCCACAGACTCTGATTGACTGACACATTTTCGACTTCTCCTCTCAAACGGCTGCATAGAATTTCACAAACCTTCACAGGAAGCAAGTACTGATTGCTCTCTACCAAGTTTGTGTTTTTCGAGCTGATCAAAAATCCAAGATGGCCGCCACAGGCTCTGATTGGCTGACAAATTTTCGACTTCGTCTCTGAAACTGCTGCGCAGAATTTCATGAAACTTCACAGGATGCAAGTACTCATACCCTCTATCAAGTTTGCGTTTTTGGAGCCTATCGGAAATTCAAGATGGCCGCCACAGGCTCTGATTGGCTGACACATTTTCAACTTCTCCTCTAAAACTGCTTCACAGAATTTCTTGAAACTTCACAGGACGCAAGTACTAATTGCCCTCTACTTAGTTTGTGTTTTTCGAGCCGATTGGAAATCCAAGATGTCCTCTATAGGCTCTATTTGAATGACACATTTTTGACTTATCCTCTTAAACTACTGCACAGAATGTCACTGAACTTTACAGGAAGTAACTTGTACACCTTGTCCTTCTCAAAGCTTCACTAAAAGCGATTTCCTTCAGGTCTTGACTTTGATTGAAAACATACATACAGTCTCCTCAGGTGAGCGATGTGGCCCCCTTGGGCCTCTTGTTTAACAAATTTGTTAATTTACTATACAGAGTGCGCGTCTCCACATTTCATGTAGGTCGATTCAGTAGCATGACAAATTTGGATAATGACCATATCAATGTATACAGCACAAAATCGATAATTCAGAAAATCAGAAACCGAAGGCATACAAAATCAGGATAAAACAGGAACCAAAGCAAACAAACAAAAACCTCCACCATATGAAAAGAAGCGAACTCCCGATATTGGAGTGAGACCAGGTGCCCAGGAAGAGTAAGCATCTCCTGCTTGCATGCTGATTTTATTTGAATAACAAGCATCTCCTGCTTGGATATTCAAATAAAATCTATGTCCAATATAGCACTGCAATAATACGGAAGTATTTCTATACCATCTTGAAGAAACATTTTGCATTAGACATGCTTCTAGTCAAAATGATTTTCAGGAGCCGCCAAAATTCATTCCAGTTGCGCCCTCTGGTTTTCTTTTTTTTTTTAATTCTAATTGTGTGTATTTACAGAGAGTGCGCGGCCTGTAGGGTAGATTAAGAAGCATATCCAAATTAAATCTATGTTCAAAATAGCGTTGGAGGGATCGTGATAAGATGTTAACCTCCTTTGATTCCGATGATGTTTATGGTTGAAATGACCGAAATAGCAATGAAATATTTCTGATGTCAAATTAAGAAAGGGCCTAAACAACTTCAAATGCACTTGGTGTGTTGTATACCCCTAAGAACACACGTATTATCTGTAAACAAAACAAACAAGCCACGCTATGTCTTTGTTTTCCCCAACAGGATGAAAAAACAGGTTTCCATACCTTGGAAACTTGGTGGAAACCACATTGAAACCCGGGGTTTCCATGAGGTTTCCATAATGGAAACCAGTGGTTTCCATGTGTTTGGAAAGCGCTAACCGCCCGGTTTCCACGATGGAAACCACTTGGAATCGGGTTGGAAACCTCAAGTTTCCTTTTGGTTTCCATACTTTGTAAACCAGTATAAGAGCTGGTTTCCACGATGGAAACTACTTGGAATCGGGTTGGAAACCTCAAGTTTCCTTTTGGTTTCCACATCTTGTAAGCCTGTGTAAGAGGTGGTTTCCATGTTGGAAATTAGTTGGAAACTTGATGTTTCATTTTGGTTTCCATATCTTGTAAAATTGTAAACTGGTTTCCATATACTGTAACTGTATGAAAAAGGAAATAATATCTCTTTATGTGTTATTATATACAGTGAATTTGAACGTTTTGAATCCTGTACTTTTCGTATTCCTTTATATCAGTATCAAGGCTACATGTATATTCTTCTATGTACTCTTTACATGTATGTCATGATAAAAAAAAAACCTAAAACATGCTTATCATACTGTGTAATATTTATTCAGAATACATGCTTATTCAACATCAGATGTACAAGATTCCATGAAATCATAAATATACAATTTTGAGCTTTCAAATTTAATAAAGCCTACGGTCACGCAGCAAGATACGCCCGTTGGGATTTTTTTCACAACACCAAAATATTTAAGTCCCATAACTCCATAAGGACAAATCGGATGAACCTTAAAATCGAAAGGCGGCTTCCTCTTCAAAGTCAGATCACAATGTACAAATATCATGAAAATCTGTTGACGCATATTCAAGTTATTGCGTTCCATGCACCTATATTTTGCCCTTAGCTTAACATGTATGTGCATAAACCCCCCCCCCTATTACACATAATTTCTGGATTACGTGACAAAAAATTCAAGAACCCGTTATATATGTGAAAGAACATCCTTTCTACTTGAAGTATACAAAATTTCAAAACATTTTGACCAGAAACAGATTTTTAAAGAATTTTTAACTATTTTAGTATATTTTCATTGTATTTAAAATATCTAAGTCCCATCAATCCGTAACGACAAATCGGATGAATCTGAAAATCAAAAGGCGGCTTCCTCTCCACAGTCCAATCATAATGTATGAATATCATGAAAATCCGTTGACGCATATTCAAGTTATTGCGTTCCATGCGCCTATATTTTGCCCTTAACATGTATGTGCATATAACCCACCCCCCTTCCTATTACACACAATATCTCGATTATGCGACAAAAAAATTAAAAACCCGTTACATATGTCAAAGAACATCCTTCCTACTTGAAGTATACAAAATTTCTAAAAGATTTCGACCAGAAATAGATTTTTAAATAATTTTTAAATATTTTAGTTATTTTCACTGTATTTTAGTAATCTAAGTCCCATAACTCTGTAACGACAAATCGGATGAACCTGAAAATCGAAAGGCGGCTTCCTCTCCACAGTCCAATCATTATGTATGAATTTCATGAAAATCCGTTGACGTATATTCAAGTTATTGCGTTCCATAGGCGGACGGACAGACGGACGGACGGACGGACTTCGCCATACCATAATACGACACGTCAAATGACGGGCGTATAAAAACGGCATCTTCCATTCTTCATTGATATTAATATGTCATGTTTTTTAAGATGGAAATAAAATTTAGAAAAAGATGGACGTGTCCCTTGAAACCACTACAGAAATAAAATGTACTTGTATTTTTTGAAAAAAAAACAGATATTTTTAAACTAGTGTTTAGAAATGATAGACAAATTTTATCCTTGCCAAAAACAGACAAAGTCACAAAGAGATCTCTTTCAGATAGAATTTGTTATTCTGCAGAGATTGACACTCGACATCCCAGTTCATGATGTTTCAGACCACTGTTACAAAACTTTTTCTTCTGTCCTCTACTTTTTCTTCTGTCCTCTACTTTTTCTTCTGTCTTCTGTCTCACCTGGAATGAATGAAAAAAAAGATATAGTAAGCGGCAACAGAATTACAAACTACAGTTGTAGAGAATTAATATTGCAGGTTGGGATGTCACAAGATGCTTATGTCAACAATTTATGAATTACAAGAAAGTGGAAGTTCCCAAAAGGCACAAATTTATCCCCCAATAGAATTAAAATTAAAGAGAGGTTGAGCAAACCAAACTTGTACATGTACGAGAACTTGTACGTGTACGAGAACTTGTACGTGTATTTACACGTTATCTGTTTACACGTTGAAGTTATGTGGTTGAGCAGATGTCACAATGTAGATGTACTGCTATGTGTAAATCGTATATACGTTTTGTGACATAATTTATATTTTGTTCACAACTGCTTATTCGTCAATTACTTGCAATCTAGATTCTAAAGGTGAGGTGCATTCAGCATTGACAGTGAATTGATTTATCTTTTTCAAGTAATCAGAATCATTAAACTTCAAGAGTAAAATTTTTGGTCAAATTTGAGGGTTCTGAATCTTTAAAATGTGATACATTTTATTTGCAATCCCTTCTAATATTCAGAAAGGACATACGTTCCAAAATAAATTGAATATAGGTTTTCATAGGTTATCTGCATTCCGTTGCTTATAAAATCTACAAGTACATTTAATCATAAACGTGTACTTACAGCTTTACATGTTTTACCGAACGTGTAACACAGGTGCGTGGAGCGCAAAATGTTATGACGTCATAGACAACTTTTTGACGTACATGTACAAGTTCGGTTTGCTCAACCTCTCCATCATACCATGGTGATGGTGAAATTTCAACCCGAGTGTGCAAAATTCTGCAAGTCAAGAACGAGGCTTGCCGGGTCATGGAAAAGCAAAATTTTGTACATGAGGATTGAGATTTAGCCATCCCTCCCTCATGGATTTGTTTGACTGTTTTTCTCCTACAACTTATCTGTCTGTGTCTGTTATAAATAGTTATTTGTTGTTTCACCAAAAATGTGTGACCTTTTCCTTGAAAATGACCCTGATCTGATTTGGGTAAAAATTTTGTCCCATCATGCTTTACCATCCCTGCCAATTTGAAAGATGTATGATGTATAGCCAAAAATGTAAAAGTGTGACTACCAGACAGATAGACAGACAGGCAGACGCCTGACAAATGATCCCTTTATGTCGCTCTTATGTTGCAGGCGACATAAATGAAGTGTCTCAACTCAATATAGTAAGAAGCTTACATTGACATCATTTTTTTTTTTTGCTATTTCGGGAACTTGCCATTTCATCGACAAATGTCATCGAAATTAAAGCAGTAAAATCTCAGCACCATTCCTCCAATGCTATTTTGAACATAGATTTTATTTTGATATGCTACTGAATCGACCCTACAGGAAATTTGGAGCCGCACACTCTCTGTTAATTAAATGCACAAATTTTCATTCTAAAAAAGGAGAGGGCGCTAACTAAATGACCTAGGGGGCTTATAAAAACACTTTGGCTGGAAGCATCACTGATGAGGATTTGATATCCAAAACACATGTCTGGTGCATGGAAACTAGTTTGGAATTTTCTTCAAGAAGGTGTAGAGTTACAGCACTTCCGTATTATTGTATTCACGCACTTATGGGGCTCACTTCGCTCATTTTCAATTAAAACATTGTTATGACGTCATGCCTTTGTTCTCACAGTTCAAAATTTTTTTTTTGTCCAATATTAAATCTTGGTCACGTCCATAAGATATACTATACTCGATCCAGATTTAATATTGGACATTGAAAGGTAAATTTTTTGAATGTATATTTGCTTTGACAGTAACCCATTACAATCACGTAACAAAAAAATTCCCTGTATTCGATGTCCAGGTTTTGCATTTTTTTTTCAGTTTTGATTTAAATCTGTATCGGAGTATTCAAAATCCAGCACAAAATATTAAAGAATTAATAATACATAGACACGATAATCTCATAATGATAAAGTGTTAGCACGTTATTTAAGTCCGTTTTTCTTTTTTATGGTCTTAATTTCTGTGACAAATCTTCTTATTTTCTCTCGACTTCTTCAAAATAACTTCCTGAATTTGTCATTCATTTGACCATGCACATAGTAAGTTGAACGTCCATATTGATTTTGCGGCACTGCATAATTCAAAAGATAAGTTATTGCCTTTTCGGAAAACGGCTTGGAGAATCGAAGATTTTGAGACACATCCTCTTATCCCATTACTTGTCTCTGAACATTCGAAGTAGCTTGAACTACTTTCTGTGCGACTCGCTTTTGAAACTGGATAAACACAAGGTTGATAATTTTGTCTTTCAAAAATTAAAATAAAATTTATATCATTGAATAGATTTCGCTTTGTCGTAAATTTTGGTACATGTAACAGGATCGAGGGTTTATGCAAACATATAATACAGGCAAAATAAATTTAAGATGGGGCGTTTTCAATGTCAAATTTCAGCGTTATTTTGCCGAGTGTAACATTGTGCCTATGCAGAGGGTCACGACGTCACGGAAAAAATAGCATTGGAAATGGTCCATCGAAAACTTGTTTTGTCTGTAAAGTTTCATTACGAGCTGTGTACTGACTAACCTATAACTTATACCAAAATTAACGACTAAGCAAGATTCACTGGATAGTATCAATTTTATTTTAAATTTTTCATGATAAAATAGTGTAATGTTTAATGTCTTCAAATCCATTAGCATCATTTTAGAGCAGATTAATTTACAGCATGCACCAGACATACACGTGTCGGGTATTTAGCCCTCAATCTAAACAATGTAATATGGCCAAAATTTGTGAAAAGTATGTCTTAAATATACCGAAAGACATAACAAGATGGCTGCAATATGATGCTACAGGACCAAGATTTTTAGAAATTTAATACATTTTTATATACAGAAATTTTCAAATATGTTGAAAGAAACGACCAACCAAAATTGACTGAACTTGGCTACATGCGCCCTTGGAATCCTGGTCCACGAGCAGTGACACTCACCAAGTGGTATAAATGTTTAACGTCTTCAGATTCATTAGCATCATTTTAGAGCAGATAAATTAACAGCATGGACCAGACATGCACGTTTCGGGTATTTAACCCTCGTCAGTGATCCTCAATCTAAACATTGTAATATGGCCAAAATTTGTGAAAATTATGTCCTAAATATACCGAAAGACGTAGCAAGATGGCTCGATTTTGATGCTACAGGAACCAGGTTTTAGAAATTTGAGATAATTTTGTATACAGAAATTTTCAAATATGTTTGAAGAAACGACCAACCGAAATTGATTGAACTTGGCTACACGTGCCCTCGTGATAAATCACGTTTATCCAGTTTCCAAGGTGAGTCGCGCGGACAGTAAATCGTCATGACTCAAAGTTATCTCGACGATTAAAAAAAAAATTGCATCTAAGACTGAAATTGCTTTTACGTTAACATATTGGATGTAATAAGTTTTCTCAACAGAAAATGTATTTTGAGAAACAAAATTTGATCTCGACCATCCTTTCAAAACTCTCTACTGCTTATGTCGAGAATGTGAAGTGATTACATTTCGTCACGATCATTTAAGGAGGCTCAATAATCGTTTGACGTCATCAGATATCGAGTGCAGTACTTTTATATGTGGCCTTTTTTAGTTTTCGGCCTTCAAACTCCTCAGTAATTCGCTTGTTTCTTGACGGATTTCGACATGTTTGGTATCGATGGAAACAGAAAATTATCATCTACAATTTGAGTGTAATAAATATTTAGTCAAATGTATCGTTTAATATACATATACAAAAATATCCCGTAAGAGAGACACCCTGGCTAACGCCGTAAACGTATCGTTTTTAGAACGTCACCGGCGGAAATTCAACCGCCTGTTGCCTTTGAACAAATTCAAGATGGTAAACTTAAGTTCATGATAAAACAAGATATTTCTTGGAGATTTTAGCGATATCATAGATAAGATATTTCAAGTTTGGTTTCTCTTATAATCTTTGGTTTAAAGATTTTTTCTTCAATTTTGTCAACTTTCGTACTTTGCAACAAGATGTTATCGAATAAAGTTCCCCTATTTGAAAGATTTAAGCGAATGAATTTTAGTTTTAAGCCTGCTTTGTTCAAGTATATATCCATTTCACAGATAACTGCACGCATTATCGAGAACGAGGGAGGGGAGTGACGTCCACATATTGACCTTGAATGTCAAAATGTTTAAAAACGCTTCCGTTTACTTTAGTTCTATTTCTTTCATATATATTTCCGTATCTCTTAATAGATTGATGGAATCAGATATGAAATTTTGAACAAAACAATTTTTTCAGCTTTGACTTTTTTTAACTTTGTTTGACAAAACTCATTTAACTGACACTAACAAAACATGAAAGGTGAGTTTATAAAAGAAAAGGTCAAATAACGCTTTGTCAAGGATATTTAGAAGTACACATGTTACTTTCCTTTTCTTGTTTTTTTTTTTTTTTTGACAATTCATTTGTAAACTTGTTTATTCTTATTTGATTTCGATGTTAAATGATAATTGTGTAAGTATTCTTCCTTGTATCAGAATTTGAAACTTTCACTGAATGTTGGGAAAGAATAATCTCGACTCGTAGTGTCTGATTTTTAGCTCACCTGAGCTATTGTCATGTCGTCCGTCCGGCATAAACCAAGTAGATTTTTACAATATGGAAACGAGGTAAAACGGAATGTCTTATACTTTTGTTAAAAGATTGGAGTCTGATCTTGAAAAATATGTCAATTTTAACAGTTTTTGACAAATATTTTCATCGTTATATCGTCAACTAAGGGAACAGGGCATTTTAATTTGACTTGTTGCAAATTGTTACAAAATCGTTACTATGACAACCAAATGTTTTAAATCAGAATGAACGATAACATGTACTTTTTTATATTTCTTTTCGAAGGACAGAGTTTGTCGTTGAGAAATATGTAAAAGAAAATAACTTCTGACAAAGACTGCTTATCACTTTGATGTCAAATAAGGGTACTGAGTACTTTTTTTAGATTCTCATTTTGGGTTGGGGGTACCCAAAATGTACTTTTCTGGAACAGTTTTAGCTATATCACTCTTTGAAAGCAGTATCTATAAAGAAATATACATATTTGATGATATTATGGTGAAAATGATCACAAGAATGGTTTCAATCTGGAATCATTATCAATATATCATGTTTTTATTACGCATGCCCTCTTTTTATATCCATTTACATATTCATCTGTGTCTCTGGGGCCTCTGCGTTTCGCGGTCTTGTTTGTGTGACGTCATCTTACAGTGAGGAGGTTGTTTTACACCACATTTGTACGTTCTTCGAGACCTCTGGGTAACTGGAGAAGTGAGAGGGTTGTGCGCACGTAATCCAGGATAACCACACCGTCTGCTATTTACTTGGCAGATGGCCGTCCTAAGTCGGCACCGGTTGCCCATTGGTCTCGTTGGTTTATGTGTAGTCTTTTATGTTTCTGTGTTGTGAGTTGGTGTTCCTTGTCCCTTTTGCGTCTCTTTCTGTGGGTGTCTGTTCTGTGTTTTTTGCATGGGTGTTTTGGGATTTTGCTGTGGGTGCTGCAACCTAGTGTTGTTGGAGATCCCCTCCTTTCTTTTATCTATCAAAATTCATTGTTTTGCGACATATCTTGGGGTTGGTTTACATATGTATATTCAGAGGACCACTGGTCAGTCAAATGGTCGATAATATGTAATCTTAATTTCAAATATAAATCATCATAGTAGAGCAACCAAGTCGCTAAATTTGAAATTTTAATCAACACCCCTAACACAGGGCTAAATTTCATATCAAACGAAAGAATATAACGTGGGCCATGCGTTTGAGGTGTCGTAACCAAATTCGTATGGTCAGAATTTCTGTAATTTCACTGAAAAGCGGAAAATTAGTAAAATTCAAATTCATAGATTATTGAACAAAAACTTACTTCATTTTACAAATGGATAATCCATGTGGCCAAAATAAATTTTATTATGCTTATTGAAGTCAAAAGAAACTTTTTGGATTAAATTGATTTTTCTAATTCCAACTTCATGGATGAATGAGCACACATTCTAAGATAAATAGGTAAAATGGAAAAATTCAATTCTTTCACTTGAATTTTGAGAATGTTGATTCAAAAATAAAAACAACCTAAAGGAAACGATATTTTGATATGTGAATGTGTTTTTTGGAAAGTTTGACAGAGATCGATTTACAAACTTAAGAGTTACAGGCAATTAAACTGCCCCTCCCCATAACATTGTTAATAACAATCACTACAAAATAAACTATATGTTTCCTCGATACTGTTACGGAGTTAAACACCACATAATTACAGCAAAGTCTAATTTCAACATATAAATATGAATAAAAGTATTGTTTTATTTTAAAGTAGACGACAAATTTAGATCAATAATTTTGAAAATAAAGCTTTTTGTCTTTCTGTACTATCTCTATTCTGATGATTTCAAACATTTGATATGGAAGCCTTTTGTCCGCCCAATTATAGAAATAATTTAGTAAAACAAAGATTTTGCGATCAACAAAACAAGGAAATGCGCATTGTGTTTTACTTCCACAAGCTTCAAGTTAGATAAGCAGCGTAGCTGCCTATACGACCCCTTCACATTTAAAGCAATTATTGCATTTTCTTCCTCCGTTTGACGGTGTTAAAACACTTGTCGCTAAAACGTAACTTAAAGGCATTTGTACTACATGTAGATGTAGATGATAATGGAGATAAACTCTGATTTCTAGTTCTGGATCTCTCGTTTCTGATTGGCTGATCGTTGTTGGACATTATATGACATTGGCCGCGTACGAAAAATATGACTTTGAATGCATTTTTAAAAAAGAGTTTTGATTGTCTGTTCATCATTTTCCATGCTTCATCGATATTGAAATAGAAATGACCATACATTAAAGGATGCTCTATAGTAGGTCACCTACTATGCACATAGTAAATGGTGTTCTTATCCGAAGTACTCCTCTCACATTTTCGTATATAACGCCCGACTATTTTTTTCTGATTTGAAAAATGGAAATGCGCGACAAAAAAAAAAGAACACTTCAAAATAATAAATGAGTGTAACCAGGTGCAAAATAGCTTTTCTGTCGGTTCCAGTATTACAGTTGGAAATAGGACATTCAAATTACTCAATATTAGGCACCTAAAATTGCGGATATATATTACACTTGTCTCATGATGCAATCGAATTGATGTAGCTATACATGTAACATAATGAATTTGGACTTCTGATATAATTTTTGTAATCGGCTATTCATTTTATCAATTACATTTTAACCGTGTTTATTCACTGAAACTTTCTTGTTGATCTTCTTTTTGGTACTAACGCTGAGCTGACAACACCAGTCTCGTCGTTATAAAAGTCTAATATTGTTGTATCGTATCTTGGACTCTTGAATTTTCGTAGTTGAAAATCGGAACTTGGATACATTGCACTGACTTCAGTCATACTGTTCATACCTTTTTTCATACTTTTTATTTTATTCGGAGCGCTTCGGGAAAAACGATCAAACTTTCCGTTGTCAACAGACCAGAACACACATTTTTCTGTTTTTCTTCTCCGAAATATATAGCTGTTTATTCGTTTTATTGTAGAAGTATGTATATAGTCATCATTAATGTAGGATTGCTCAATTACGTTACCAATATTACGTATGACTATGTGGTGTTTTTGCTATGTACAGCATAAAACAAAGCCCCCCCCCCCAATTCTGTGACACTTTAGGACTTTCCATGAGATCCCCTGGGCGCCTTAAGGGAGGTTCTCTGACCCAATGCATCATGAAAAGCTTCCACTTAATTTGTAACAGCTACGAATCTGAATGAGGGTAAGTACAGATGATAAAATTGAAAAATTGCACAACGTTAACGAAAGGCATATTTCAATGTTTAAAATAAGGCAAACGAAGAGTCCAAACTCTGACCAATGAACTTGGCATATATAATTACATCACTGTAGTTCTAAAATGAACGTCGTAAGATACTTTTTATCATTTAATAAAAACTTGCGAAGTTTTGAAATTCACGTATTTTCATTACAACTTGTCACAAACGGGTCTCCATACGTGATCTTCACTTGGCATATTAAAATAAGGTATTTTTCACGAATTTGTCAACAGGATGACATAATTCCTCTTTCGGCAGTTACTTTTATCAAACATACGTATATATACCGACAAAAAAGTACGATTTGATAAAAACTGTAACACGTGGTCAACCGAATCTTAATCTACGGAATCTTCTTTAGGAAATGACGGTTAACTTTAAAGTGAATACGCATTAGTTTTTTATATTTATTTATAAGCCTCTAGAAAAATTAACGATAAAAAGGACTCAGAAATTATATACATATATTTGTCGATATGTTTCGAGACAAAAATTCAGTCTCGGGGCTTTAGATAATATAATTAACACGGATTCTTCATATTTCATAGAAATTTGCATAAAACTGCCACTTTTCGAGAAAGGAGAAAATATTCTACCTCCAAAATAACTCTATATCATATTTACATATCTAATGCAAGAATTGCAATGACTCTCTGTACAAAACAGAGTCAAATATAGGAATACAGAGGATGTAACCGATAAATATTTCGTTTTTATTTTTCACGGTTTTATCACTTTTTACCCAATTTAAACACAATCTGACCATGATGTATTCTTTACGACAGCTGTTCTTGAAAGCAGGGGTATTCAGCTAAAAGTTAAGACCAAATTCAGGCCTGTGTTAGGGGTGTTGATTAAACTCGAAAACTAAGCCCCTTTTTTCAATTTGGTCGCTCTACTATCAGATATCAATGATAGATAAACAGAATATTTTTTTTCTCCTCTGACAAAGAATTCTTCGATTATTGAGCCACCTTAAGACAACATCATCAGAAAAAAGTCAAACGTTATGCCACTTTGAATAGTGATCAATGTTTAAGTACGTTATATACCTCAAACAATAAATTGTTTTGGCGTATATCAAATACATACTAGTATACATTTGACCCTCTGCATTTCAATTATAACTTTGACTCAATTCCTTGAATTCATGACATGCATTTTATGCTAAAAGAAGGGAGGAGATCTCCAACAAGACCCCGTTGCTAAAGCATCATGGTACATAACCCATTGATTTTTAGAAAAAATATTTTCCAACATATATATATACATATGACTTATACATTTCCAGAATCGCTTTGACACAATGGCTCGAATCCACGCCATGCCAGCAGTGATAGCCAACGCGCATGACGGGTCCAGTATCTTAGGGTGGCATCGGGTATTCCTTTACTTGTAAGTATCCGTGTATGTCGTCCATTAATTATATAATACCTGCGCACTCATAAAGCTGTGCTGTATGGCATAGCTTCCTGGCGTTAAGTCCCTGTCACACTGTGGCGAATTGGAGCTACGAGTTTTGTACGAGTGCTGGCGAGTTATACAACTCGACGAATTTTCCCCGAGTGAGTCTTGACTTTTTGTGATTACGATATGACCTCGATATTTGTTCAAGATCTCTACGAGAACAGTACGACACTTGGCGATACTCTACGACTTGTACACGACATCTCGACAAACAAAGACTTTAGTACTAGAAGTTACGAGTTAAATACGAGTTTATACGAGATGTGGCGATATGCCTACGAGTTAAGCATGAGTTATGACGAGCTGAGTACGAGAAGTGTACGAGTTATGTCAACACATTATGAATCTGATATAAATGAGTGTTTTGGTCTATTTTAGCTCGTCCGATTTGAAAGTCCTTGACAGGGATTGGTATTGTTAGCATTTCGACCGTCGACAAGATGTCTTCCTTTTGTATTATTGTCGACTCACGTTTTCTTCCTCATGACTGCTAAAAATTATCTTCTTGTGGACGGTGCAAAATCTGTTGAAAACATATCTTCTACAATGGCATATTTAAGATTGTTATATTCCAGAGCCTTGAATGTTAAACGTCTTTAAATTCAATAGCATCATTTAAAACCTGATAAATTTACAGCATGGATTAGACATCCACGTTTCGGGTACGAAACCCTCGTCAGTGATCCTCAGTCTAAGCAATGTTATATGGCC
This sequence comes from Pinctada imbricata, assembly GCA_033119305.1. NCBI lineage: Eukaryota > Metazoa > Mollusca > Bivalvia > Pterioida > Pteriidae > Pinctada > Pinctada imbricata. Next base: position 48,587,576 of record VSWD01000002.1, read on the forward strand.
AAAATGTACGAAAATCATTATATCCAAAAATGTACCAAAAGATGTAGCAGAATGGATGGGATATGATGCTAAGTTGATCAAAATTGGCTACATGTGCCCTCAGAGACTCTTGGTCCACCAGCAGTGACACTCACCAAGTAGTTCAAATGTTAAACGTCATTAAATTCAATAGCATCATATGTGCATTAGAAAAAGGTCTTGAAAACAGAAATTTCATCAAATTTGCTAAGAGGCCATACCTTTTGTAAGAAGAGGTAAATCAAACCCAACTTTAACTTAATCTGTATCATGC